>OMLM01008717.1:55647-84776 GCA_900302695.1 Helostoma temminkii
TACAAGAAGACTGGTGCATCACTCTCTTAATTAATTGGTTTGTACATAAAATAAATAAAGCATACAGCTTTTAAAAGGAAATAAATAAACGCTACTTGTCAAGAATGTGGCATTCAGATTTTAATGTTTTTGAGTCACAATTGGACTCAACTTTTCCTTTGGTAAACAAATTAATAACTGACAAACATTGATTCTTTCTCAAGTGCTTAGTCGATCTTAATTCTTCAGAGAGCGGCACAGGCAACTGTCTCTTAAGGTGGACAAAGAGTGCAATCATGGGCAACAGGTAGTCAATGCAAGCGTTTGGTTGGAGAGATTTTCGACTTCTGATGCCAGGCTATACAACTCATGCCAGTTTGTCTCTGAGAACCCAGCAGTGCACAAAGAGTTTAATATTGAGCAATGGAAAGTCAATCGGTGCTCTCTTAAGAAGACAGTGCAGTGTAGCTTCAAGTTGGGTTTGTTTTGTACAAGTGTGTGTGCGTGCATGAAGCTGTGCCTCTACTACTGCCTTCACTGTGGTAGCCCGAGGGGCGAAGTAGATCCAAAGTAATGGGAATACATTAGAGAGCAATTCATGCAGCGTAAAAAGAGGAAAAACAAAACCAAAGAACTGCTGGAGACAAGTGGAGTTGTTGGAGCCTCTCGATGATACAGTCTAATATCAAGCTCCTGGCAGAAACTTTCCTTTGAATATTTAATAGGACAGTGGTGGTATGCTTGTGTATCATAAAAACGTGGGTAAAATGCAAAATCCTTTCAGAAAGTAGGCTCATAACATATTCAAAACTCACAGATAAGAGTTCCAGAGCAGCTTTTCAGCACTATCATGAATATGACTATTCAACCTTCAGTCGCCTCTCTAAGAGAAACAGCCTTTTTTGCACATGTGAATATGAAAAGAGATATCAAACAATGCATGATTTTACAACGCAAGAGATTGGATATAAAAGTTTTCGGGATCAATATGAAAACTGAGCCTCCTACACAAAGGTCAATAATGAACCAATAGGACACATGATGGCGTGGTTTTATACAGGCTTAGTGTGTGTGTGTGTGTGTGTGGGCATATACCTCTCCTCCCAGGGTAAACAGTGGGATAGTATTCATAGTAGAGGTCTGGTTGATCTAGGTTGCCAAAGGGTTCAATCTCCAGCTCAGCGTTTTGGAAGAGGTTCAGCTTGGTGAGAAGGGCCAGACGCACAAACCAGAGCTGGAATAAACAAAAACAAAACAACTTCTCTTTGTTTGTAAAGCACAGAAAACATTCATGAAATCTAAAGACTTCAAAAGCAAAACAGAAAAAAGGAGATGCATCATGAAAATCATCTTTTGGTTACAGTTGTAGTACTCTCTGACAATCCATAGACTCTCCAGACTCTAGTGTAATCAATAAAATGGTAATTTCTTAACTTTATTTGAGTCTGACTATTCATAACTGTATTATTTTTTTCAGCTTTTGTTATGATATAAGAATATATTTTTAACAGGAACATTAGTTTGAATGTGAAGATAAGTAAGTGGCAAAATAGTCTTAAAAACTAACATGCAAAAGCACTGTGATAAAACTGTACGTGCCTGAAAAAGAATTGTTATATATTGTGTTTGCCATATCCCCCACCCCTAGTCCTGATACACATAAGCTCCAGCCTTGAACTGATCAAATATATAATGAACAAAAACAAATGAATTAAAAAATAACTGTGTATTAATATCATATCATCATTAGGGCTATTTCCCCGTATCTTTGGGTGCTATTGGCCAATTATTACATTTGTGTTGATTGCAATGTACATCTAGACTTCCATTCTTTCTACCACCATCAGAAAGACAGGCATGCTGCTAGAAAGACAGATGAATGGATGGATGAAGAAAATTAAATGGCTTCCTACCTGCAGTGAATCGGTGGTGTGGGAGGTTGGCTGACCAGCCTTTCCATATCCCTGGCCATGAGCTGTCAGCAGCCGGCCTGTCAGATCTACTGCAGCTCGCCAGTTCTTAGTGCTCTGCAAGGGAGAAGAGGTACAACATATATTGAACGCATATCACGAGTGACTGCTTTTTGTCTTCTTTGTTCTCACACATGTATGGAGGTTCTTAATATAACAACATGGTACTTAATCTAAAGGTTTTGGCATCATTTATACCAGTGATAGAGCACCTTACCAGTCCTCATCAGCCACATTTACCATCTATCACCTTATCTGAGTGCCTGGATTTTGAGTGTAACATGTGAAATACAACTTAATCAACATAATCCAACATGTTATCATATACACAAAAAAGCGAATATGTGATTGCATACACTAGGATTTCTCATTATCACAAAACGTCCAACCAGCAGTCTAATAGCCAAAGATACGTATTTTACAATGATATGAAACAGACACGAGCAGAAATAAATTACATGAATGTTTATTATTCTTGCTTGAGAAATGTCTTAAAGGGTAACTTCACCAATTTTTAACTGCGTTCCGATTGTTCTAGTTTGGTTACAGTTATATTCAAAAGGTATTAAAGTTCTTTCAATCTTCCCTATATTAAAAGTCATACAGGTGATAAAACCCTGAATGACCCCCTACAGTGAGTATAAAGGGGGT
Source organism: Helostoma temminkii (assembly GCA_900302695.1). NCBI lineage: Eukaryota > Metazoa > Chordata > Actinopteri > Anabantiformes > Helostomatidae > Helostoma > Helostoma temminkii. The sequence goes on from OMLM01008717.1 coordinate 58,248, forward strand.
TTTATGCTGAAATGTTTTGGGTCTCCTGAGAGGGTCCCCCTTGTTCCCTAAGAGGGGAGTGTCACTGCAAATTTATCAAAGTTGTTTTGAGGGATGACCTGTGTCCCCTGATAAAACAATTCTATCAGGATGGGAATGGTCTCTTCCATAGGTCACAAGGGACCACAGAATTCTTTGAAGTATGAAAAAGATGCTACTGGCTTCAGATCTCAACTAAACTACATCTGTGGGGAGATTTTGGACAGACATGGTAAACAGTACTTGCTATCACTATAATCAAAACACCAAATAAGGGAATATTTTTGGCAAAATGGTGCTGCATCCCTCCAACAGAGTTTCAGACAATTGTAGTATTAATACCAAGGTGGACTGAAGTTCTTCTGGCACTATGTGGTGGGCCGACACCTTGCTGAGACAGTGTGTGTGGGCTTTTCATTTAATTTGTCACCTGCCTGTATGTCCTTGCTTCTAGTTTTCAGTTTTAGTAGTTAGTCAGTTTGGATGTTGTTTGGAAGCGTTTTTTAGTTCGGATGATTTCATCTGGAGGTGTTTTTCAGTTGCAATCATATAATCTGGAGGAGCAGGTCAACCAAGAGTACAACATCCACAGTATGAATATAATATTGCAAAATACTGCAACAATCAGATATTTTCTTTTCAAAACATCTAATTTTGCAGTATTTTTTATTTTAGAATTACAGATATGATTAAACATAAAACATTCAGCACTGATAAACCACAACTATTGTTTGATATAATACATTCTGAGTACTTTGTAACATTAAATCAAATACGTCATAACCACAAGTGCTTGATGGAAAAAAATAACATGACATTTGAACAAACTGATTTTCTCTGGTACAAAGTAGTGCATTAAAAAAAGTGAAAAAAATTCAAAGGGATGCACTTTTTATGGTCTTGGATTCGGGACTTAACATTTAAAGGAGCTTATGAGAGCATTCAGTCATGACACACTGATGGTCATGTGACTTGTGGATTTTGTGTGCACAACTGAAATTTGGAGGACGAAGTGCTCGCACAAATACATACACACACGCACACACCTAGATATTAGCAGCATCTGCTTCCACAGGAGGTGGTACAATAGGTAAGAGAGGGACAGAGGTGGGAGGGGGGTGTAGAGTCACCCCACCCCATCAACACAGATGACAAGGTCAGCTCGCTGATTGGGTCCTAAGTGCTGTGCCATTCATCACAGCCAGGGAGCTAATTAGGAGAGAGAGAGGGAGAGAGGGCTATTTTCTTTCTAGTCATCTTTATCTCAAAACTCATCTTCCTTTTCTCTCCCTTTCCCTGTTGTAGCTGTCCACTCTTCCCGATTTCTCCTCTCCTCTCTCTTTTCTCTTCTCCTCAGGATTCTGCCATACTTTCTTCTCCCTACATCCTGACAATTCTTCTTCTTTCCCTCCGTCTCCTCCCTCCACTCCCTCTTATTCTCATTTCTCCCTACTCTCCTTGCTTCCTCTATCATTTCATCCCCATCACTCCCCTTCTCTCCTTTCCTCTCATGCTCTGTGCCAGTAGCCGCGCTGCCTCTGAATCTTCATTAGGGGGGGAAATGAAGCTGAAAACAAGGAGGCAGCCTGGATGGCCAAAAGCAGCTGCAGTCACTCTCACACACACACAAATTCTCCAGTATGCTACAGTACACTGCTGCCCTGCCACAGGGCATAGGAAGACAGGTGTGTGAGTGTGTGTTTCTAGGTGTTTGTGAGAGATTGAGATACAGAGGGAAATGAGCACTGCCAACAGTGATGTACAGTAGCTGCAGTCCTGCACACACATACAGATGCAGTGTTGAGACAGGACACAAAGAGATAAGGAGTTTCAACAGAGGATAAGCAGGATAAGGGTGGGAGAAATCCACAGTGAAACAGTGCAGAAGTCAAAGTTTGACATAGTGGAAGGAAAAACAAGAAAGAAAACAGAAGCAGGAACTCTAGGCAAAAAAAGTTGGATTTGGAGGAAAAAAGGAGTAGTGTTATAGCAGAGTGGAGAGCAGAAGGTGAGGAGAAAGGAGCTGAAGGCCAAGGCAACTGCAGAGAGGCACTGCATCAAGGCACAATGATAATAAACCCAAAAAGCTCTAGAAGTGAAATTCAACTCAGGCTTTATGCAACAATGCAGCATTGCTGCTATGACCTCGCTTTCTGGTCTGATCATTCCACACTATGCTTTAATTTTAGGTCTTGAACCAAGCCAACACAAAGGTACAAAGTAGTACAAGAGCAATCATTTGAGGAGACAGAAGATGGTGGTGTGATGACTGTCTGTGACCTGAGGGTCAGTGGGGTCCGTCTTGCCTAAAGAAAGTGTGATTGTGACTGTTCTGGAGTAAGATAATAACAGATGTCAGGGTTGTCATCTCAAATAGCTGGACTGGAGGTCTGACCCTGCTAACAAAAAATGGAAGAACAATCACAGCCTGGACTGTGTTTAAGATGCTAATTTAACATTTATTGCATACAGGATGCATACAGTGTCATCATTCACATTATATCTTTTCAATTTCTAATCACATTTTCCACAGGCACATTATAGCATCCTTTAGTCATGACCTGTGCTTGGTGGTCACACACTTTTCACGTATGGCCACAAAGATGGGGGGTAAACTAGATGTGTGCACCATCTCAACAATAGTTACATTTCTCATTGCTTTTTATTTGACTCGATTCCACGTTGAAGCATTACCTTATTTTATCTTAAACCATGCTGACCTGTGCTATCGTGATCTTGCTTAATGACAAGGCCAACTGGGGCCAACCTGTGATGGTCTTCTCCCTCAAATTCTTTCAATAATCACATAAATGTTATTATAAGAGATAAGCACACCTCCAACATCTTGGAACAGAGATTCTTACTCTTCCCTCTCTTGGTCTTTTATGCGATATGTGTCAGTCCATCTCCAGCTTGCTGGGACACTAAAAAAGGAAACCTGCAGCGTATGATGGAAAGACAATAATTCTAAATCAACTGTGAGTAATTAAAGCACAAGCACACGTTTTCATAGATGTTGAGTCATTTCACTGGCTACGGAAGATCCCTGATGTACTGCTGGATCAAGTAAAACAGCTGTACAAAATGTCATAGCAATCTAAACACTGTCAAGACATTTAACTTAAAACCATAAATGCTGACCACATGGTGATGTATAGGAAAGGTCAGAGGACCACCTAAGTCAGTAGGCACTATCCTGGGGTAATTATGAATATCACAGCAATCCATCAATTAGTTGCTGAGATATTTCAGTCTAGATAAAAGTGGAGGACAGGCCAACAAACACTACTGCAGAAGGTTCATCTGAATTTACCACACAAATGCTTTATGATAGCCTGCCATGAATCCCATGCATTCACACCACACTGCCACTCCCCAGGTTTGAATGATTTCAATTAACACAAAATGGGTGGTGGGAGGTGGAAAAAAATAGAAAAACAATAGGCTGATAGTGATTAATAATTTAGCTCAGCTCAAATGACTCCGCAATAAGGCATAATCAGATACCCCCAAATCAAATGAGGAGGCATTACCGTGATGATGTATTGCTGGTGATATTAAATGAGGAACTGACTACAGGCGCTTCGGATAGTGAGTATGTCTCTATAATGATGGCAGGGAAAGCCATTTTCTTTTAACTGTTGCTTGATTTTGAAGGTGGGTTGTACACTTGCCTTTACATGAACGCATTTAATAGAAACATGGACACAGGTAAGCCGAAATATTAATAATGGATATTTTACTGCAGTATCGCCTAACAAGCCTTTAGTATGGTCAACAATAGTGAATCTACTTATGACAGTGACTTCAGTCAACAAGTCTGGTGCTTCAATGCTTCACACACACTCCTACATACTTACACCCACACAAATGTGTGCAAAGAAAACATGCACACTTTACACCCTCTCTCTCATACACACAGACAGACAGACACACACACACACAAACACACAGACATATACATAATTAGTCTCGTTGTGAGTTTAAAAGGGGCGAGCCTTCTTAATTGTGTTGAAGATCGTAAGTTCATGCACGTTTTCTTTGGTGAGTTAAAAACAACCTGCATAACAAAGCTTGATGAACAAACGAACACCCACTTGTTGTCTTCCAAGACCCAAAGCCTTCAGGCAAAGCAGACTTAAAAAGGCTTCCTCATGCCAGTTGTGCTTAACACAAGGAGCTCTCGTGCTACTTAAATTAAGTCCAAGCATTTTGGATTACAAAGAATGTTGCTGAGGAAAAAAAAACCTTAGTAATAAGTCTGAGCCAGTTATTGCAATGGTGTCCAACTTTACTCTGATGCCTCTATAGTTGGTCTACAGACACTTCCACCAGGGGACTGAATACTGCCCTCAAGCTGGAGGATGGCCTGCTTTGGTACTGTACTGACTTATCTTCATACAACAGCCATTTTGTTTCCCACAAGCATACAACTCTCCATAGTACCATCGAGCGACGTTGACACAAACTGGCATAATATATTATGAGAAGTCATGGTAGTAGCTCATGGCGTGTAGAAGAACTCCACACAACACTCCCTAAGATGGTTCAACACAGCAGCTTTTAACTTTTAAGTGATGCATCACTGTGTAATATCAACCACTGACTGACGAGTGAACTAGTGAGGTGCCACAGAAGATTCTATTCAAGATGTTTAGTTTAAAAATTGCTCAGCTGTAATTAATCAAGTATGGCGACCAAAAATAAGTTAAAAAAAAGTACTTACTCACCTCTGTGAGATATGAGATGTCAGAAAATGTGCAGTCTGAAAATATCTGAATGCAAAAGTCATACTTATTTACGTACATACTTGTTTATTATAACACTTTCTATTTTGCTTGAATGTATGTTCTGCTCATGGAAGCAGGTATTGGTAGGTATGGCAACACCAGTTGGTCAGTCAATCAACTTGTGTAGACATTCATGGTACCAAAATGACAAAGCCCATTAACTTTGGTAATCGCCTGACTTTTTTTTAACACCACCAGTTGATGTTTTGTGGCCCAGAGTGAAATATTCTGACAACCAAATGTCCAATATATAATTTTGTGACCACATAATTGCAAAACTAAAGCCATTCCCATTAACCTAAAAAGGGTTAGGTACCACACTAGCTTAGATGTAGAGTTGTAGACTGTTATCAGAGAGACAAAGTTATAATGCCACTTTTACATCAACCTCTTTTTTACTGGAAAAGGTTGGTGTGAATGAAAACCTCATTCAACCTGTCTCATAGATAAGTAGCATGACAGTAAAATACAACCCCAAGACAAGTTGTTCCCATCAATTTCAGAATTACAGAATTATTATTATTTTCTGAGTTTATACATTTAAAATGATTTCTATGTTCTATTCTGAATAAATAGGGGTTTATGAGATTTCAAAATCAGCATCAGATTGGGGTTGTACAACTAATAATCTGCATATGGCGTATGATGACATAGCATCACTTCTGCTGCAGGTCTTAATGCCCAATTTAAATTTTTGCTGATATGTGATTTTTTTGTGTGTCTGTATACATTATTGTTTAAATGTCACACTCTAATGTGAACCGACCACAGCCCTGAAATGACCTGCATTCACAGAAGAACAATAACGTGGCGTCACACGCAGCACATCATGAATATGGCAGTAAACATAGATGCAGCTGAAGCTGTTGTGTAGTGAAAGCCACAAACTCATAATGAGAAGATTTGGGCCACTTTTGCCTGCAGTCTGAATGTAGCCTTTGTAATCTCACAGCATATGACTTTGTACAGTTAAGTTGAGAATATTTATGTTGACCAATAGGAATGGACAAAAAAAATTATAAAATGGACTTCCTTTATGCTGGCAGACCAACAGGCTAAACTCCACCTGCACTTTTACAATAAGTCTGAGCATACAGCTGCAGCCAACATAAATAAAGCAAGGTGAGAACAAGTATCACTAAGGTTTCAACATGCCCTTCAGCCCTGTAAAAGCTGACGGTGCATTACTCAGACCTTGGCTTGCAAGTGTAACCGGTGGTGGAAATGACAGCTATGGAAAAAGGTTATGATAATGACAAGTAAAGGTTACAGCAATGATATCAAAGTGCGATGCAGCAGCTGGGTCACTGCAATGATTATGGGGGTGTGTCTGTCTGACCCAGCCAAGGTGGGTCTCTCTCGTTCCTGCACTCACACACAGATACACACAAACACACGCTGGCCCCAGGCCCAGACAGCATCACACTGTGGGTGGAAAGAGAAGTCAGAGTCTCTGGTGGGTAGTACAGAGGGAATGGAGAGAGAGCTAGAGATGAAGAAGAAAGAGGCAAAGAGGGAGAGAGGATGAGAGAAAGGGGGTGAGTGCTAATGAGAGAGACAGATGAGGTCAGCCCAGGGTGGTGCTGAGCCAAAGACTAGCCCACTGCTGACCACACCACAGCAGGGACAGGAAAGGAGACAGAGGTCATTGGAAGACAAAGGGAGAAGTAGAGGAAGACCAGAAGCTGAACTCAATTTATGAAAAATCCAACAGCCTCAATATTTTCTTAAATTAATAGTTCTGTGAAGGAAAGAAAAGCAGAACCTGGCATATTCTAGTTTATTATCACTCATAGCCTGGGCAATTTATGATAAAAGATAGATAAGCAACAGAATTCTGCAAGGGTCCAAATTTGCAAACCTGCTTTAGCAAAGCTCAGTACCAGACTAACCCAACCTGTTACACGCACTTAAAATAAGTCTGCAGCCAATCCAATCGCACCCATATACATCGCCTAGTTAAACACATACGCCAATCAGCTACAACATTAACATTACCTGGTAATTCATAAGGGGTTATCCTTGTGTTTTGGCACACTCTGATAAACATATCTTTGAACCATAGACACATCGTGCTCCACAAAGGAGAGTCCCATTTGGTTCAGCTAGTTGTCGAGAGGGAACCATTACTGCAAATTGTTTGGAAGGCCACTGGTTACCATTATATCCTGATGTGATCAGTGTAGTCACTCACTTTAAAACTCATCCAGGTTGTAGACTGTATATAGGCTATGTAGAACTTGCATGATAACATGTCCCATTCAGATGTGCAAAAGATGTGATACAATTGAGCTGATTAAAGAAAAACTATGCCTTTATTTTCACTTATGTGTTTTTTATTGCCTGGTACATGCCTGCATTACTCATGTTTTACCTGTGCCTATTCGTGCAATTATATGCAAATATTTTATTTACCCACCACAAATGAGTTTGGAGTGTTACCAGTTGATACCTGACCCGGTGCAGCACTCTGACAAGCAACTGGACAATCAGAAAGGCTCTGAACTAGTTAACATCTATACCAGATTATCTGAAGTACTTAAGTTAATTTAAAACATTAGCTGCACTAAGGTATATGTCTGGACATTCTTCTGAGCACAATTCGGTTCAAGTGCAATCATATGTGAACTCTACATGAAGAGTGTAGAGTGTAGCTCCAGTAAAGAGACTGAGTGCTGTCCACATTCATCAGCTGAGGGACAAAGAGAGAGAGGAAATGAACACTCTTCAAGTCTCTTCTGCGTTGTGAGCGTATTCAGTGTGTATTTGTGTACTGTGCATCTGTGTGTATGTACAGTATGTTTGAACAGTTGGAGTATGTGATGGCAGTGGGTGCAGTCACACTCTGGCTCTGCAGCATGACTCATTCTGCTAGCACATAGCGGAGCTCTGAACCACACACGCACAGATACATACAGACAGAGAAGGATGCCACACAGCAGAATAAAGCTCAATGCTAGCATCATTCACGCAAAAGGACACACACGTGGGATGATCGCAGCTGACAATCAATGGAGAAAAAGGAATAACATGAAATGTGTATAAAGAATGTAAACATATACATGCATTTGATACACAATGCATGCAAATACAAGTACAATCACACACAGAATGCTGACACGCACATGGTATTACTGAGCGTGTAAAACAAGGTATCAGTTGCCTTAAATTTGTGATTGATCAAATGCTTTGACAAGCATCGAGCCTCAGCAGGCTACACTTCCAATGGCCACAAACGTACTGATATTTACACTTTCGTGCATGTGGGAATATGTGTCTGCGTGTGCACATCGTCTCGTTTTCTCAATTTCAACCTCTCCTCCCAGCTCAGCGAACTACATCACAGTCGACACCTTTGATCTATGAGTTTGTTTGATCTTGGAAGTTTGGAAATGTCATAATTTATTGGTGAGTAAATCATTTGAATGTGGGGTGGATGGCAGTAGATGGAGAAGGCAGATGGTGTCTGATCCATTCATCAGTGGGAGTGACTTAGTCAATGATTGTTATGTCAGAACAGCCGCCACATGGGGGCCACTCTGATCAAGACCAAAAACCTTATTAGGAAGCAGAGTTTGTTGGCTCCACAGTGAGTAGTGCAGTGAGTAGAGTTGTTGTGTGTTGACGTGACCTATAAAAATGTCATTCATCATTATCCGATCATATCTATTAAACTATACTTTTCTGGTCTTTAAAATAGCTTTAGCAATGTCTCTGTGTTATGGATCTGATAACATCTTGTCCCAAGTTTTAATAAGGGGCATAAGGCTTCATCAAGCTCTGATAGATTGCATGGGAAGTGTCTGAACTGCCATCTTTAAGCCTGTTCATTGATGTTTCATGGGGTTTAAGTCTGGCCTTTGGTTGGGCTACTCAAGCTTTGGGACAGATTTGTCCTAAATCTACTCAGTATCTCTGGTGTCTTGGCTTTATGGTTTTGGTCATTATCATAGGATAAGGTAAATCGTCGCTCCACCTAAAATCTAAAACACTCTGGAGCAGTTGTTTTTTTTTAGGACCTCTGTACTTGGCTGAATTTCTTCATTCCCTCAGTTCTGACCAGTTTCCTTATGCATGCACTCCATAGCATGAAATGCCTCTCTATACTAGCAGGTGGCAGTAGTCTGTATTTGTCATTCAAACAACGAATCCAGAAGACTTAGGATTGCAGGTATACAAACTGTAAACAAAGCAGGGTAGTTTGCTTCCTATTATCACACTACTCAACACAGACAGTTTATAGCAACTTCTAATTGAGAATATGTCTGATATGAAGTTGTAAATGGAACTGGGGTCCATTTATCTCCATATGTAGCGATTTGCTAAACTAAAATAAGAGTGAAAAAGTGGTCTCTCACCGTAGAGTGTGTTGCCAATTCAACATGCTGAAACGTCTGGAAAGCTGCTGTCAGGGATCCGACCATTGCCAACAGCGTGGGACACACTGTAAAGATTTGGCTGACAGGAGCTCACTGACACCCTGACATTGGTGTGTCGCAGCCCGTAGCCAGATAAGGAGCAGTTTTGTTTATGAAGATTCTCAGCCATTTAGATATCAAGTTATCTGGAATTTGAGTCATGGCAACTGGACTTCTTCCACACATTTTACGCTCAATTTCACAACACAAACTGACTGAATTAAAGAAATACCCAGTGAAAAGTGACCTATTTAGACATCTACAGGGAACTTTGTGTTGGTTTCAGTTTTGGTTGGTCTTGGTGGGCTTGACTTAAAAATGTGGCACCATTGTGCTCCATGTAATGATTTACCCCTTTCATTCAACCACAGCTGACAGTAGTAGAGAGGTGTCTGTAATCTTTGTTATGAACATGCATTGTAAAAAGAACTCTACCTTGGGAAATCAGGTTTCTCTAATCCCCTACCCTGATTATAGAAACTAGGTTTCGTGTACATGGCAGTTAAGAAATCAGCATTGTTGAGAAAGCCAACTGTAATCTGGTCACTTAAGTGCATGTAAACACACTGATTAACTGTGGCCAACCTGGTGGATGTGTGAATTGGGCTTGACCTTAATTATTATCAGAAAACAGAGAATTGTTTCCTAATGCTGCGGAAGTCTTAAATGCTCCAAATGCTGCAGGACTGTTTTGCAGAATTGGTGAAAAATTAACAGATCAGATTTTTTCAGCTTAAATATGTAGTCTGAGCATTTAAAATGTGTGTTTTTGCTTGTCATATATAACTGGCAATACAATGAAGTATCATTTGGTAATAGAATGGACAAATTTATAGCATTATCATGGGCACTGAGGCAATTGGTATTGGCAGGAATCGGGTGATACTATACATATCACCACAGAGGGGCTACAATTTAATATATTACGATAAACTGCAATAACGCAAGCAAGACTTTGCGATTTTAACTGTCAGTAAAAAGTATACAAAGAATGTAAGGGGTACACACTGGACAGGTCGCCAGTCCATCACAGGGCAACATATAGAAAAGACAACCATTCACACTCTCACTCACACCTACAGGCAATTTAGAGTCTCCAATTAACCTGACTGCATGTCTTTGGACTGTGGGAACTCCACACAGAAAGACCCTGTCTGACCCGGGAATCAAAAAAACCAGGACCTTCTAGTTTGACTGAACACTTCACTGATTGATAGAAGTAAATTGCAGTTTAATAAATAACTAAAACAAATAAATAAATATACTTATAATGTCTCTGAGATATCTGTTTAGTGGAGATATATCACATCAGTTTGTAGTAAGTCTGTCACCAAAAAACAAAAAAAACGTGCGTAAATCATATGTTTAAGGTCATTTAGGAATGGTACCTCATATTATATTGTTTGTTAGAGAGCAATGACATTTTTCAGCTGACTATGACAATGAAACCTCAGTAACACCTATTATATAGAGTGTAAGTGGTGCCAAATAATTATATAGCAAACACAAAGACACAGAAGCAATATCAAAGCAAATACTTTTACCTGGAGGAGAAACAGCAGGTTGCTATTGCCAAGTGGAGGACTCTTGGGAATATGATAAGTGGCTTTGAAAAGAAATCACATCGCAGCTTCATATTTAGTTTGACTACCAAAGATCAGGCATGAGATGAAGTTATGGGTAACCAGGGAAAGTTAATAGGGCAATGAGAAGATGAGAAGAAAGAAGAAAAGAAAAAAAATTCCAGGATAACATACTAGAAATAACTAAGTTGAAGTCCTTGCATGCCTCAGAATCTCTTACTCATGCAATTGCATTGCTTTCTGTTTCCATCTTTGCTTGTCATTCCTTGACATCTCTCCTGTAGGCCTGTGTTACCTCTCTGGCTCACTGTCTGTCTCCTTTCTTGTGCCTCTTGCTCCAGGGAGCCACCCATACCAATTGGCAGACAGAGTATGACCCTCTTACACACGCACGCATGCACGCATCCAGGCATCCACATCATATAGTATATAGTTGACTGCAAAGCTGAAAGTACCATCTTGTGTGTATATATATATACACACAACAAGTCCAGAAGGCCCTTGAAATATGCACAGCAGTCCCATGCATAATACATGGGCACAGCAGGAGAAAAGAACTTGTGAGCCGAGTGACTCTCCACCTCTCCATCTCTCCACTCCACCCCTCCTTCTCTCCTCTTTCCCCTCTCTCCATCACACTGTCTGCTGCTGCTACTGCTGCTGTGCACATGTTTTAAATAACAACTGTCTCAGGGTCATTTGTGGGTCAGAAATTATGACGGTGAAATGCGTGAGGGCTCGAGAGATGGACGGATAAATAAATATGAAAGACATGCATTTTTATGTTGGGCGGAGAAGAAATATAATATGAAGAGAACGGAGATGAATGATTTGCTATGCACAGTGAGCTTCTGGTTAGACTTAAGCTAAGTGATGCAGCAGTTACAGTGGAATCACTGACTTTACAGGCCAACTGTGTGAAGGTCAGAAAAGCTGAAGACACAGCAGGACGTTAAGCTGTGGTAACATACGGAAGGGTTTGTCATTTGCTTCCAGAAAATGAGGTACTGTTATTGGAAAGCACCTGATGCATGTGCATCATGATGCAAACCATGCCACACATAACTTTATTTCAACTGCAGTTAGGTTGGCAGACACTTTATCAGGCTATTTTACTGAGAACATAAGTTTGCAATAATGTTTATCTAGCTATATTTCCATGTTGCTCTTTGTACAATGACCCAGCAGAAAAAGGCAGCCCCCAAAAGAAATTTTCGGGATCATCAACTTATAACTCGAGCCAGTCTTGATTTTAGTGTGTAAAGTTTAATGCAAACATACATATGTATCTCTGATGGTGTGTGAATATGGTCTAATAGGTGTAGATAGTGTGTAGATTGGTAAAAGTCACCAAAAGTATTGGAGTATGTTATAGTCCTTCTGTGGTTTGTTTCTCATTTTGTTTGTTTCTCAACTGTCCAAGTTAAAGACAGTTTGTAGTAGTTTATATAATTGCAAACCCTTTGCCTAGATACAAATAAATGGAATCCATCACAGCAATAGATCAACGGAACAGTTTCATCAACGGCAATTTCCAAGGTGAAGAGTGAACTGTCATGCACATCATGAAAAGACAAAAGAAAAAGTATCAAAGCTAAAATAATGACTCTGCTGCAACATTAAAAGGCACCATTTCCTTTTTATGTCAGGTGTTCACATCAGTGAATAATGTTTTGAAGCTCAAAGTGAAAATTTACTAATTAGTCATGCACAAAAAGTACAGTGAGTGACTTACAATGAGCTGTTTGAGGCCTGTGAAGGACTGCTCCACAGAGTTAGCAGTGAGGACCTGACGCTTCATGGCTGCCTGCTCTCCCAGGAAACGAAGCATTAGATCTTTCACGGCGTCACCCTGTACCGAAACAAATGTATTCAGAGCAGGGAAAAGGAAACTACAGAATTACACAAGAAAGGGACTTGAGAGTTATCATGTTTGTATTGAGGAACAAAAGATTTTGTATGATCATGCTGACACAGCATTGGCTAGTCTGCATTTTGGTGTGAGGGGGGTGTGGCTGCACAGCTAAAAACTGTTTCAGGTGCAGCCACTGGCACCAGAATAAAATAGAAACAACCCAATCACTATAATCACATCACTACATCATTGATTAGTGTCAAATAAAGCCACTAATGCACAAGGAATTGGTGCTATAAATGTCCCGAATGCCCAGCAGCTCATGTATGCTGTTAAATCCAATTCTTGTTTTCCCTCCATGTCTTCTGTGTTCCTCCATGGAAAACCAGACCAGGTTTGGTCATCCAAAACCATCAAAAACATGAACCAAAGTCAACAAGATGATGGGAAAATCCATAATTCTTATTAAATGATATAAGCAGACCTTAAAATGCATTCTGTAGGAAATAATCAACTGAAATTTAACTTGAATAATTAGATAATTTTTGGTTTGTTTTCATTAGACAGTTATTACAGAGAAATACTAAATGATGTTTGTGAAACATTGAAAAACATGACATGGTAACCAAGGAGCATGAGAAGAAGTGTGTAGGTGTCATTTTGTGACACAAAACATGTGGAGACAGAATGTTTTTCACATTGTAGGTAATATTCAAAATTGTATCTAATATCTAAATAATCTAAAGACACAATTCTATACAACAAGGAAAAACTGAAATTTAAATAAATTAAATTATCCTGACTAATAACAATGTGCTTTACAATGTTTTCGTTCAAATTAAAAATGCCACCTGCTGTCAATTAGTACCGTTATCCCACATTGCAAGTTGGAAGCCTAGCAAGAGATGAGTACTTATCAATGAGACAGCATAAGCAGTTGTTTAATGCTCCAAATACACTATATTCTCCATTTATTATAATGCAAGTCAAGGGGATCTTTTGTCAGACTTCTGTCAAGAAAGCTCTTTCAAACTCAAAAGCTCTTACTTGAGTCATAGAGAAAATCATACTCCACTCCATATAGTACTCATGATAGGCAAAGAGACATTCTGGCGAAATACTCCTTTAAAAGGTATTCTGAGATGCTATAAAGGGGCTTTTTAAAAATTTTAAAATAAACTGTGTGTAATAAGCATTTTACTGCCCAAGTGCATGTCCTACCTGCAGGTTGTCAAACTTGAGTCCAGGCATGGTGAGTCTGCTGGTCTCTACGTAGGCTAAGTTGTATTGCTGGGTGGCCACAGAGATCAACACCTTCCTTGTCTCCTCAGAAGGCAACCAAGCATCATGGCGTCTGTCCACCTCACTGAGGCTCAGTGCTGTTGCAAACGGGTCATCACTGCCCGAGAACACAGCCTGGAGCTGGTTAAAGAGCTGCGGCTGACTGGCTGGGGCTTGGGGTGGCGCTGGGACTGTTTGGGATAGGGGAGGTTGTGGCTTTGTGGTTATTTCCGTAGGGGCCGGGGCAAAGAATGAGCTAGGGGTGGGAGCATCAGAGTCCAAAGGCCCACCAGGGGTTGAGATGGAGGAGGAAGTGGAAGAGAGCTGGTGCTCAGGGACAGGGGTTATGGGTGCAGTGCTGGAACCAGTAGGGATCTCTGCATTGGGGTTAGAAACAGAGATGAAGGAGGAGGGGGTGGTAAAAGAATCAAAGAAGTCAGAGGCTGGATTAGTCTGTCCATTGTCAGTGAAGAATTTACTCAGGCTGGGACTGGGCTGGCAGACGAGAGGAGCGGACATCTTGCTGGGGGTGACTGCATCGCTTCCTCCATCGCTCGCCATGCTAAAGCTAGGAGACTTGATGAGTGTGGGCTGGAACCCGTCAGGCACCAGAGACTTTGGCTGGATGCCCTGACTAAATATGGTGCACACTGGGACGGGCTCTTCTTTTGAGCTAGCCTCTTTGGCTTCCTGTGGGGCTGGTTCCTCAGTTTTAAGATCAGAGGAACTCTGTGTGTCACCTTGAGGTGAAACACATGCTGAGACTTGCTCTTGTGTGTCTATCTGCTCCTTTCTGTCCTCTTCCTCTTTCTCATCAGAACCATCTTTCTGCTGTTCCTCCACTGAAACTGTAATCTCTGTTGTATTCTGTCCAATTCCACTCTGTTCCTCTTTGTCTGCTGAGGTCTCTCTTGCTTTCTCCTGCTCCTCTCCATCCAGAAATGAGTCAATGGGAGCGACATCATCCTCCTCACTGTTATTAGGCGAATCGGAAATTATGACGCTCTCCATCATCTGGTCATTAAGCTTGTCTATCAGGCTCTCTGACGGTGTGCCGCTGCTGTCCTCCTGAGGTGTGGCAAACTCCCTGCCCAGGTCGATGCTCTCCTCCTGAGGCAAGACGTTTGTGTGGCTCTGGCTGGAGGTTGGCTCCAGAGGGTCTGGAGCTGGAGCTTCCTTGTTTACATCCTCTACTGTAATGTCCAAGCTGACTGGCCGCTGAGCAGGAGCCTCCTCACTGTTCATTTTACTGCTTTTGACAACGAGAACACAGCAACAAGCCTGATCACCTTGTAGTCTAAGCGTTGTAAAACACTAACTTACTAACACCTGCCTTGACACTTCCTGTCACTGTAAGCAAAAGCCAAATTTTACACATTATCGTCAGCAGTGGCGTAAGTGAACAATCAGTTTCTTGCCTTGTATTCATGCGTATAATCCTATCACGAAAGAGACGTTACCCAGGATAGCGGGCGATTATGGTTTGGTGCTAGGTATTTGGCTAATGCTATATTAGCTGCTGGACTATCGTAAAGCTAACTTAGCTAAGCAGCTGGTTGAGGGTATTAGAAAACATAATTCTCGAATACCTGTCCACGCCTTTAAAAAGCACCAAACACACCGTTCTTATCGCACACCTAAGCAATTACAGACAAATAAACATAAATAAAAAATTAAACACGAATATATTCTCTTACCTTAGAGCACTGACAGATAGAATCCTAATGCGCACGCGCTATGTCATCAGGAAGCTACATGTACGGTGCTCCACAGCGGACAAATTCCATGCCGTCGTGGTTTTTCGTATTCTTAAACTCTATTACGTAGTTTTAATAGCCTGTACAACATCGCACGACTGTCGTTACGTGTTCTTGTCGCACGCTGAATTTTTTAAATCGCGGAAGTGATATTGTTTATGTTGCCATTTGTACAGACAACGCACGCACAGCTAACTGGGTTTCAGCGTCAGATAACGTTGTGAAAAAGGACAATAAAGCGCTCAATCTACTAATAGATTGAAAAATGGAGGACGACGCTCCTGTTATTTATGGTCTCGAATTTCAGGTCCGTAAAAATGCTACTGCTGCACTGTCACACCATTCATTAACGTCACTGCCATCTCCCTGACTGCAAACGCTGACTGTTCTATCTCATTCTGCTTCTCTTGTTAGTCATTCTATTTTTATTTGTGGCATAGAGGAATGAGGGGCTATCCTTATTCTCTCACGTTCCAGATTTGTTCAAGTGAATATTTGTATCTGCTTTACAGGCACGAGCACTTACTGCACAGACAGCTGAAACTGATGCTATTCGTTTCCTGGTGGGAACACAGTCACTGAAGTTTGACAACCAAGTAAGTTCAAAACACACATTTCATTTTATCAATCCATATGAAAATGAAGTTTTCTACTCTGCATTACATTTTCTTTTCTTGGAGAATACATGATGCCTCATATTCTCGGCTCAGTAATTATACTGTATACAGTAATTATAAACAAAATTTAGGTCATATGTTACTAGTAGTAGTACTAGTACTAATAGTATATCTACTGCTGTCAAATTGGTAAAATGCTTAAATGATGATACACAGAATGTAAATAGCAGTACATACAGTGTGTATATCAGATAATTTAAAATGTAAAAAATATTACTTCCACCACATGGAGTGTGTTTTTGTAGTTTGCTTTTAACATATAATGTCATATATGCAGTGTTATTCTTACTAGTCCCACCAAGAAGAAGATATTTTATATTACTTGATAAGTTTTGGCTGTAACTGTGTTTGACACAAATAATAATAATTGCACTGAATCCAACTTCTTCATGTATCTTGAGTAATTTTGGTCATTAAACCAACCTATATACTATCTGAAGCAGTATTGTGAACATTCACTTAAATAAGTGCTCAAGGTTACAATAGTAACACTCACCCTTTCATATCAAAGAATCCTCATAGTACATGTAGAAGATCTAAAGGACGTGACACATGAAGCTGACATTAAAGAATAACTAGACAAACTCTTAAGTTGCTTCACATCACCTTTGTTTGAGCCAAAAAGTGGCACTTGGAAATAACTTGGTGTACCAGCAGGTGGTGTTAGTCTGTGTTCATCATTCAAAAAGGGAAAGCAGAAGAAGACCGAGGCCCATATGCACGATATATATGATTCAAAGTGCTGCATCAGCTGAATAGCTGTCGGTGAGGGTCAGACTAGCTCTAACGGTGCAGTGCACTGGAGAAAGTCAGGAAAGTTGGGATAGGAGAACTTGCGATTGGCATTTGGCAAAAGAATAAGGGCTAAGGGTTTCTATATTTTTGTCATTGTCAACAAATCCCATAAAAACATTATAACCAACATGAATTGTGTCTGCTAACCACAATACCTGTAAATCCAGAACCTAGACTATCTTAATTGTGTGTGCTGTGTAGCACAAATATAGTTAGTAACTATTAAAAACAGACTGACATAATTGTTAATCGTTGTACTAAATGATTTGTTTAGTCTACATATTGTGCAGATTGTGTAATGCAGAAATCTAACAAACTATCTAACATGGAGTCCACAGATTGCTATTTTTTTCCAGATAATTCACACACTTGTACTTTAATGTGCCCACTAAGTGGTTTATCAGAATTGTTATCAATTAATTATGTCACATGATAATCAATATCATTGATAATCAGCTTATTGCTTCAGCAGTAAGTGCAGCAAGACAGCACCATTCTAATTAACAGACACATGCAGCAGGCATGTGCCTCTATGCTGTGTGTACATCCATGGTTCCTCTACAAACGTCTGTGTGTGTCAGTGAGGGTTGTGCGTCTGCGTGTGTGTGTGAAGGAGAAATAGTGAAAGCGTGTGCATGCAAGCATGCACGTCTTGTAGAGGTCATTACAGAGACAGATGACAGAAACAGTTGGCTCTAAACAGGGGGAGAAATAATTAGCTCTGTGAGAGAAAGGCAGAGAGAGAGAGAGGTTTCTGCCTTGAAAAACTGAGCCTGTTTTCTGGCAGACTTCAGACAGTGTGAAAATGGTCTGGCATTGAATGCAGACGTAGTTCAATCCAAGTCTTGTGTAGCGGGTCTAATACAGAGCTTGTTGGGAATGGTGACAATGCATCTTAGTCGATCTGTGTGATTTCTTACTACACACTGTCGGTAGCTTAATATTCTACTAACACTTTCTTCCATTCTGGCATGAGCACAAAACTGAAACAAGAAAAACAAAGGGGTGACTTCTTAATTGTCATGCTAATCTAATTGTAGTATTGAGATGGCTTGTTGCTCATTTCATCAATGGTTTGCTTGTTTTAAGGCCAGTATCGACTATTGTAAGCTGTCACATTTCACAGTAGTGAGAGCAATGGAGTAAAATATTTGGTAAAAAATTCTAATTCTAAATTCTTAGCCTGGACTTTGAGTTGGGATACATTTAGTTTCTTTATTCAATTGCTGGTCTCTGGTATGACTGTGACATGACAAGACCTTAGTATGTTTCAATGCTTCATTATGCTATATTTATGCTATATTTATATTGAGTATGGACGTTTCATTTTCAGACAGTGAACAGTTGCTGCTGATGTCCTTACCTGGCAACATTTGTCTTATGTTTGAATAAGGAGTAGCAGGCTCCATTGCAGCTACTCTCAGCTATCTCCCATCCCACCAGCCTTTACACCACAATGATCTGCTATCTACCATCCACCACTATGAGTCCATCCTGCACTTTGCATCTCAAAATCAAAGATTTGGACAATACTATCACAATTCACAAAGTATGCTGAGATAGCGTACCTATAGCAAATGTTGCCACTCATATTATGAACCTTATTGTCTTAGATGGATAATCAAATTTTGAAGTTTATGTTGGTTCAGTACAGTTTTACTTCAGTGATTTGTTGGTTCCTCTGCTGAAGGTGAGGTCATAATAATCCAACTTGGATCAAATCAGCTCCTGTATCATTCTCCCACTATAGTTTCCATGGTTGTCATGGTTGTCTCTCTGAGCTATAATAACAGATTGAAAAGTTGAACCATCATCAACTCATGCAGCTGCAAATATTTATCTATTTTCATGAGAGTGGCAGCTGCCCTTCCTACCTTCCTACCTATTGGCCAACATTGGTTCAGTTCGTCTTAGTGAACTTGCAATATGAAAAATGTTTTTTCGATTGGCATTTCAGCCCTCATAGCTCTTGCTGTATCCATAAGCCTGCTGGCCTCTCCACCTCCCATTAAGCATAATGCAGGGTGGAAATGTCTCTCTTAACTCACTGAGCACCTCTCAAATCCCTCAGAGACCAATAGCTGGAATGACAGATCGGAGTGAGCGTCGGCATGGCATTTAAGGCTGCTAACGAGATAAAGCGCCCAAGCTTGGCACCTCTCACCCGCTCGCTACTCCTCCGCCCTGCTTACTGTCATCTGTGCAGCTAAAGAGCTTTAGTGGAGAGGTCCCTGAAGTGGGGGCCATGAGCCAGCTTGGCTTTATCCCTCCCTTACCCCCTCTCTCCATTCTCCCTCCTCTCCTCCTCCGTTCCTCGATTCCTCCTACCATCACCACATAATTAAAAGCTCTGGGCTGGGTGCCCACATGTCTGAAGGCTATGAGTCACTCCCCAGGCCGGGAAGAATGAAGGATAAATCACCTGGGGGAGGAGAGCTGGAACTTCTCTCTCCCCTTACACCTGGGTTCATTTGGGGGGACCGTATTACTAGCCCCACCAATTACCCTGTCCCTCCGCCCTGAATTTATTTGTACCGCTCCCCCACCACCATAAAATTTTAACTTTGCGTAATAATTTTTTGCTCGATGCAGTCCAACCCAAGGTTAATAGCTGCCTAGCTGACTTTGAGGAGGCTGAAGGATGCTGCTGCTCCAATGCTCTGCTCCTCCTCCTCACACCCCCTCCTTTCATCCTCTTGTTCAACCTGTAAAAGTAGTAGAGGCAAGGGGAGTGCAACTGCCTAGCAGAAGTTATTGTCCAGTGCAACCCCATTAACAGTCCCCAGAGGTGCTGTAAGTGTCTCTCTTATGGGAGAAACCACCATTAACTGTCTGATCAAACCTTGACACCCTTACTGTTTTACTGCATTGTGGGCCCTGAACTGCATTCAACTGAGGGCCTTCATAGAATAGATTTCCATCTAATGAAAAGAGTTTGGTAAGGAGAAGTTTCTATTAACTTGTTATGGATAAAAGTTTAGCTTGTTTGTGGAACTGCTCTAAAGTCTGCAACGGTTAATTGTATTCTCAAGTACAGCCAAGATTTCAAGGAGCCAGCCCAGCATAGAATTCATAGCTACTGACCATATAGTGGTTTAGGTTTTGTTTTTGGTGTTTAAATTTGGTATGCTTCTTCAAGAAGAATCCTATGAATATAAAGAAGAAAACGGCTGGATTTAGCTGGGATTAGCAGATTAGTGATTCTACTCCTGATGACTTTTACTACTGATACCAAAACTGTCTCTGATACTTTCCATTTATGTATGTAGGGATTCATTGACTAAGATGCCAAATGGCGAGTACTACAATATGTGCACAATCTTGAAAAGTAGTCTACTAAGAATAAATGCGTGATTGACCACAGGTGCAAACAGGATGGTGGCAGTCATAATTAAATGAGGATTTTGCATGTTTCACTGATATCTGTCATGAAGAGTTTGGTGAGCATAAATGCAGGAAAGGAAATTGATCCAGAGGAGTTAAAGGTGTGTGGAAAAGGTTAATATTCGCTTTGATGAGCTTCAGCAACAAAATCTCAGTATCACAAAAAGAAACACTTCATGGAAAGATTGCTATAAATCTTGGGAACCCAGCAGTCAACATAAAGGTCAGGTTTGGCCTCACTCATCATGTCCTTGGTGCGCGGAAATCAGAACTTGCAGATCATATCTGGGGCATAAGGCGAACATACACATATCCTCTTGCATTGCGTAAATTAAACACGACTTACTTAGCTTACTTACTTAGTAGCTCATCCAAAAAGGACTTTATTTTTTGAAACTTTGCGTCTCTAAGGCCCAAAGGTGTGTTTGTCAGAGTGAAGAATGAATTCTGCACCTGTCTTTCAAAGGTATCAAATGCAATCTCAGCCACCTTAAATCGCTTTCAGGTGATTTTGCGCACTTGGGGAAAAAACAACAAACTTTGCATATTTAATGTGAAAAATCCACAGCATGCACTGTTCATTTCTTGTTCATTTCAGTCCTCTGTGTGTTTTTTGCGGGTGTTATGAAGTTTGCACACGATTTAGTACACACAAAGCCTAAGTAAATCAGGCTTATGGTGTATAATCTGTATGATTTTCAGCAAGCATTTGAACTGATACTGAGGTGAATGTTGAGAGTTTCCACTACTGCTGCAGACAAATTCTGGTCTTTTTTTAGTATAGTACTGGCTGTTCAACATTTAACATTTACAGACATGGACAAAACTGTTGGTACCCTTATGTTAAAGAAAGAAAAACTCCAATGGTCACTGAAATAACATGAAACTAAATAGTAAATAAAAATGTCCTGATAATAAACTAATGAAAATCAGAGTTTTCAGCGTTTGAATTGTGATTCAACAGAAGCATTTAAAAAAAACAAACTAATGAAACTGGCCTGGACAAAAATGATGGTGAATGCTGAATGCTGAATGAGACTTCTGCACCTGACGAGGTATTTTGGCCCACTCCTCATGAGCAAACTGCTCCAGTTGTCTCAGGTTTGAAGGGTGCCTTCGCCAGATGGCATGTTTCAGCTTTTTCCACAGATGTTCAATATCCCTTGTCCCCATGGTCAAATTATTTTCAATTTTTTCTAGGGGGTAACACAATTTTTGTCCAGGCCAGTTTCATTATTTTGTTTTTTAAAATGCTTCCTTTCAAAAGCAATGTCTAATTTTCATTAGTAAATTTTCAGTAAAATGTTCTCTATCTATCTATCTCTATCTATTATTAGTTTGTCAGTTTCACATTATTTCAGTGACCATTTTGTCCACGTCTGTATATGTTTAGGTTTGTCAGGGCCGACTCATGAGCTTTTTATGTCATTGTATGTAGTGTTGCTGGAAAAAAAACCTCAAAGTTTCCATAAGCTTTTCTGTGCAATTGACAGTGCTCAGAGCACTGATCTTGACTTTGAGAAATTTACTTGGTTATTTTTAGAGAAAGAATGGTTTAATATTTGGTGTCATGAGCTTTCTCCTTTAAAAATGCAGTTAGGTCCAGAAGTATTCGGGCAACGGCACAGATTTTACGATTTTCTTTTATATACCACCACAGTAGATTTGAAATAAACCAATTAAGATATTTTAGACTTTCAGCTTTATTTAGTTTTCACAAAAATATTGCATTTACCATTTAGGAATTATGAACATTTTTAACAGAAATTCTGCAATTGATTGATTGACAAGAAGGTAATTGATCAGGTGCAGTCAATTTCCTCATTACTTTAAGACAAATGAAGTAGATAAAAGTTGTGAAGTTGATATCAGTATTGAGTTGGCATTTGGCAGCGGTTTGACAGGAGCTCAAAATATGAAGTTGTGTGCATTGAGATCTCACTGCAAATGAAGGAAGCTGAAAAAACAACATAAAACATAAAGTGTGGCCAAATGAACAGTTTGGTACAGTCTTAAAAAGAAAGAACTAATGTGGATGATTGCAGAATCCTTTCCTTGGGGAAGAAACTACTTCACATCAACGGAAGTCAAGAACACTCTGGAGAAGGTAGGCGTAACATTGTCAGAATCTACAATAAAGAGACACATTCACGAATGTAAACAGAGGGTTTACGACAAGGTGCGAACCACTGGTAACATTAAAGGAGAGCCAGGTTAGACTTTGGCAGAAACATCTAAAAAAGATTCCCATGTTCTGGAATCAGAACCTTTGGACAGATTAAACCAAGATTACCTTGTACCAGAATGATAAGAAGAGGAAAGTATGGTGAAGGAAGGGGACAGCTCATAATCCATGGCTGCAGTGAAGACCTGGGAAGACGTCTCCAGGGATGGAACATGTCCATGGGCTCCAGACTTCAGGCAGTCATTGACTGCAAAGGATTTTTTGAGTGTTTGTTGCAATAATATGCAATAATTTGTACAAGTATCACTAATAGTGCTATTGACTCTGTACCTACCCGTCCTCTGCACATACAAATGATGGTCTAGTTATCTCTGTGAATCAGTCTGTGAATCTGATTAGCGAATGCCATGCGTGTGTCAAATCTAAATGTAGCTACTTTGGATAATTTAAAATATAATAAAATAATGAAATATAAAACATATTCTGGGTGATTTAACATGGTTTTGTTGACTACATAATTTCAGATTTGTTCTGACACTGTGTGTGTCTTCACTATTAATGTGCAATGTTGAAAATAATAAATGAAGAAAAAACACTCAGTGAGAAGATGTGTCCAAACTTTTGACTGGTAGTGTAGGTTAACTGCCTCCGAGCTCCAGCTTCCAACCTGCTGCACAGACATCTATGTACAATGGAGGGACACCATGTTCTTCACCAACAGTAACATCAAAGCACAAAATGCAACTAATGTTTTCTGCACTGTGCCTATTGTTTTTTCCCACCTACGCATTAAGCGCATTAAGACAACAGTGAAGACATTTTGGTTTTTCAGTTTATAATAGATTTTTACTATGAATGGTCCATTAGGGCTGGAGATGTAACGGTCTACTTATGCTAGATAGATGTGTTGTCTGTATTGTTGCAGCCCCAGACATGAGTGTACTGTACTTGACCGAGAAACTACAGACTGTGCTTATGATAACTAGATGTGTGAAATGTTGATCTGTAGCTAAATTGAAATCTGCCGTCAATTGATTGTTTACAAGAAATGCCTTTAAAAAAAAATAATGCAATTAAAGGCCTTTCACCGAAAATGCACTCCATCCTCTGCCCCTTTCAGCAGGGCCATTTGTCTGAAGAAAATGGAATGAGCTTTTATTGATTTCCTTTTTTGATGTACCTTTTGCTTTGACTTTCCCAAGATGTCATATGCAGAACTCCCATGAATCGAACATGACTTTAAAAGTATCTTAATCGTCGCTTGAAAGACCAAATCAAGATGAAAAGTCTTCAGCTGTATGAAGTTGATGGAGGGGAAAAAAAAAATAACCAAAGCAGAGCCTGCCTTGAAATTTCATTTACTGTCATATTAAAAGAGGAACCTTCTCCTTTTTGAGGGGAAATCAGAGGAGTGAGTGGAGCTTTGAACTACAGTTTCTGTGAGCAGGGAGGTGCATGCAGTGTTTAACTCCAGCTTCATACTCAACACATCTCTCCGCTTTTCTTCCAGATTCACATCATTGACTTTGATGATG
This sequence comes from Helostoma temminkii, assembly GCA_900302695.1. Classification (NCBI taxonomy): domain Eukaryota; kingdom Metazoa; phylum Chordata; class Actinopteri; order Anabantiformes; family Helostomatidae; genus Helostoma; species Helostoma temminkii. The sequence continues at coordinate 82,526 of OMLM01008717.1, forward strand.
AGAATAACATCATTAATAAAAATGTCCTTCTGCACCAAGCTGGGGAGATATGGCACATTGGCGCCAGTCCTGCAGATAAGGCCGTGCTTACCACCTGCTATAACAAAAGTGAGTCCTACTGTTTCCTTCTGTCTCTGACTCCATTTGCTCTCTGTACTCATCATGTTTCTCTTTCTTTTTTCCTTCTATTAGCCTTCCTCCGTCCTCCCATGTAATGCATTTTAATTGAGAACGATAGCATGTAATTAGTATTTAACAGGTGATCAATAATGGTCTCTAGCAGCTGTTAGAACTCATGTTCAGGCTGATAAAATCAATACTAATGTGTGGACATGATGACCCACATGAGGTATAAAAGCAGCAGCTGCAAAGTTACTTTTTGGAAGGAAAATAATAGCACACATCATCTGTGCTTTTATATTTAAGTTTTTTTAAGGTTTTTATATTAATGATTTAAAATTGCTGAAGTATATTTTTGCAGAATTGAAAGATAAAAGAATCTTCAGCAAAAGAACAGTTCAATGCAGGTTCTTTTTTTTTTTTTTTTTTCCAATGATACATTTTCCCAGTTTAAACATTTGATACGTTTTTCTCTCTTGATAAAAAATGGGATTTCCAACTTTTTTAGGAATTGGGGTTTTAATTTTGATCATCAGTGCATGAAACTTTCTTCCAGAAATGTGTCTAATCCTAGTACTTTTTCATAGCTCATCCCCCACCTTGCTTTCTGATTTTTATTGGTAATGAGGGGCATCTTGTGTTATGGCCTCTGTATTTCTGCACATAAAGTCTTTGAATGGTGGACTGTGACACCTTCACACCTGCTCTGTTGTTGGTATTGACACGGACTGTTTTTTCTTTCCAGTTTCCATAATGCTTCTGTCTTTAGCTGTTGCTGTTTTGCTTTACTGACCCATTATGTGTGTGTGCACCAGTGGTTTCTTTTTTTTCTTTTTGTGGACAATATGCAATTGCATATCTTGGATATATAGTTAAAATTCAAACCTTTCTGATACTTTTTGAGGTCGAAACTGGTGTCATTCTAAAACAGTATAAATATTTTCCTAAAGCCTCTTAAGCTCGTAGATCCATCCATTAGCTGTAACCCCTGTAGGAGGATTCCAGCTCACAAGAGGCAGGTTACATCCTGGACATGTTAGTCTGTCACAGAGCTGATAAACAGACAGACAACCATTTATACTCATATTCACACCTACAGGTTATTATAAACAATCTAAAATAACTCACACTGAGCTAATCAGCGTCATCATGACTGTCACAGTGACCTGACAACAAAAACAACATGCATCAGATGTCATCAGAGTCATATATAGCTATGTGCTAAGTGAGAAAAGTACAGCTAGAAAATGCAAATAGAGAATTTCTCATGGAAGAGAACAAAAACTAGCTAGGTAAAGCGTATAACCTCTGCACTATTTTTGAGGGGTTTTTAAGAAGTTATTTAATTTGAATATTAGTATTTTGCTTAAAAAAATTATTATATAGGTACATCATCTTCCCCTGCTCATTCTCTTCTCTCCTTCTGTCTCTCACTCTCTGTCAGCTGAGCTCTACATGCTTGAGTGCGTTCATATAGCGATTCCATACCACCTCCCACCAGAATATGTGAACAAGAAAGCCTTTTGTTCAGTATGATTGCTTGCCCACTTACTCCAAGTGCAAGGTTGTCTAAAACCACTCAAGAGCCTGTGGACTGGTGCCATGTTGCTTTTTAATTTGACAAATAGGCTTAATGCCAGTGTTTCATAGCCCAAGCCTGCCCACACACTGTCAATATCTACACCAAAAAGAATTAGGCTCATTTGGTTTTGCTGTTTGCTCTCTCTCTCTCTCTCTCTCTCTGATTGGTTATGCCATCCAGCTTTAAACTTTTAGTCCAATTACTGTATCAGTTCTACATTCACTCCACTGGTTCCAATTAGCAGCTCAGGCTCTGGTGTGAAAGTGGCAAAATAACTCATTTATGATGTGGATTTGAAGGGAAGTGTATCCACGTCAATGCATTAGCACCTGTCCAACACAACTATATAAGGACACACACACACACACACACACACACACACACACACAGACAGACAGTACCCTTACAATCTATGAATGGCTGTGCTAATGACTATATGTGTTTGTGTTGTCCCCCCCAGCCAGTGACAGCAGGGTGGTGTCCTGTGCAGCAGTATGGAGGATGCCCTCAGACTGGGAAACAGGGAGCCATGAGTCACCTGACGACCCC
>OMLM01008717.1:91779-104691 GCA_900302695.1 Helostoma temminkii
TAGGCTCCAGCACACCCGTGACCCCTGCGGGGACTAAGCGGTTCAGAAGATGAATGAATGAATGAATGAATGAATGTACTGTATTCTCAGTGGTCGGAACGTGGGGCCCCTCACGGGGCCGTCAGCGGGTGGCTGCAGTGCCTGATTACAGCAATCCATAATTCTGGTAACATATATATGGTTACGCAGGTACTGTGTTATGATCAATCCAAATGTATTCTTTTTATTGATGCCATGTCCTTGTAATAGACAAAAACAAGTATGTGTGCTATGTCTGTTTGTGTGTCTGTACATCCCAAGCCCATGACTTCCTGCTCCTCAGGAGGGCAGTAAAAGCTGTCCCTCAGCAACCATGAATTTACAGCCCTTATGAACAGTGCTTCTCTCCTCCTCCACTACCTCCATCCCTCATTCCCTCCCTCCCTCTTTCACTCCCCTCTTCCCCTCTCTACCTTTCTAATAGGACTGTGCATATTTAAAAGTTGGATTAAATCCAAAAGCAAACTTTAACTTTGTCTTCACTCCCTTCTTCTGTCATTTCCTTTATCTCTCTCTAACACTCCCCCTATAACACACACTCTCTCAAGCACTGGCATTGTTGTTGCTGCTTCAAATTGACAAATTAGCCTGAGACAATGGACTTGTCTAATTGATGAACTATATAAATAAATTGCATCATTGTGTAAACCTCTGATTGCAGCCTCAGAGCTGTAATAAACCCTGACATCCAAGCCAGTCCACGTATGCACCTCTCTGACACTTTACATCTTTTAACCCAAATGAGGTTGTTTGATTTTAAAGCCACAGTAGAATATTTCTAAACCAAGGATATGTGTAGCTTACCACTGGGTATCTGGCTTCACTGACACACTGCTTTAGTTAAATGTGCTCTCAGACTCAGAAGTCAAAGCACTGCTTTCTCACTTGGGTTGTGTCCTCCTTCTCATACTGTGCAGTTGTGTCTGTGCCTACATTTAGCTGCTAAACCTATCCCAGCTAAAAAGAACAAACAGCAAAAACATACAACTGATCCAATCAACACCAAGGGAATTATAAAGCAAAAGTTTGGGTTCTGGCGTGTCAGGTCTGGTTAGGTCCCTGAGGCTTGCACACAGAATACATACTTTTAAGTAGAGCAAAGTGGAGAATCACATCTCCAAGAACCATGCAGCGAAGAATCAATACTCTGCACAAAGTAGTATGCAGGGAAGAATCAAAGCTAAGTATGTAGTAAAAGCTGCCATGTTTTTAGCGCCAGTGAGGCAACCCTGGATCCCACTGCTGTGTGTGAACACAAGATTGACAGAATTGGGCTACTGGATTTATTAAAAATAATAAGTTGCCAATAAATAATGAGTTGTATGCTATTGTCACTTTCTTGGCCAGTTAATTGTGCTGGGCCTATATGTAATTTGTGCAAATTAACCTACCCCAGGCATTGTCACATTTACTTTTGAAGGACTTTATTACTCAGACATCTAGTAACATGACAAACTGCACAAAACTAAACTACCTCTTGTGTTTGGTGATAATGACACTTGCAACTAAGGAAACATGTACAGTACAGTGGTAAAGATTTCTATTGTAAAGATTTCTATTGTAAATAATCAAAAATCTCAATAACGGTGGATTATAACCACTTTAATAAGAATCTATACCTGCAAAATAAAACAGAAAATAGCCATATTCTAGTAATGTACCTCAAAATTGGACGTGAGTACAATACTTGAGTAAATCTACGTAGTCACTTACCACCTCTTCTTGCCAGTCTCATCTCTGACAGGCATTTCCTAAGAAATGTTAATCCATAAAAAATCCACATTCAACTGAAGTTTATAAACACGTGGAAAACACCAGACTGCGTCACTGTGAACATATTAGCATGCTGACAATAGCATTGTATTCAAATACTGTCTTTCCTTGCAGCAGCCTTGCACAGCTGCTAGACTTTTATTCTTGTCAACAAGTCTGATGAAAGGAACAAAACAAAAAAGTGTTTTTTATGTTACACGTTATTGCTCTGTGCCATAGAGCCAAAATCTTTTAGTAACACAACAATGAACACTATAATATGTGCTGCCACTGCTGCTACCATTTGCTAAACATAACAGTGTCCAGCTGTTTTAGAAAATGAGTGAACCTTTTTTAAAATCTGCATTTTTTTTTTTTTTTTTTTGGCTGTTGTACAGCCGACAAGGCAACAGTCAGGAAATGTTGACAGAAATATGAGTGCAGTGTTTTGCTCTTTTTTTAATGGAGTTTGTTGACGTGACATCAACACATCAGCAAACATGATTTTTTTAAATTTAGCAGTCTTGAGATTTCTGACCCAACAAGTTCCGTCCCCATTAGTTTGCAACATGTGTGGATCAGCCTGTCTGTACGTATCGCTTTTCTAATTGCTAGTGCGTTTACATGCAGTGAAGAAATCAGATGACTGACTGCAACTTTGTGTTTGTTTGTTTTATGTGTGTGTCTGTGCATGTGTGTGTGTATCTACAGTGTGCTGTGGGAGCCCATGGGGGATGGAAAGCGTGTGATTTCATTGGCTGATAACCACGCACTACTCTGGGACCTGCAGGAGAGCTCCACACAGGCCAAGGTGAGAAAAACACACACACCTACCATACGATAGTACACAGACACACACACACACACACCTTATCACACAATAGCTAACTCATTATTTGATAACCACCGTATCGTTTTATTGTTATCAAACGCACATCCTCTCTCTGTGACAACAGTAGTGTCCACTATTCATTTCTTTTCACACAGTCACCCACCTACACACACATGCACTCAAATATACAGCATCTGGGCTCTCCCAGTGTGATTCTAATGGTCTTGTGTAATAAGTAAGAGTAGAGTTATTTACTGTGTCTAGTTCTGCCTGTGTTACACTGTTCATTGTATTTCACTTGAAGCACTACATGGCCAAGTACATGCACCTGGAACATTATAACCAGTTATGATTCTTGAACATCTCACCCTAAAAACTAAGGACATTGATTTACTGCTATTACTGATTCCCACTGCAACACCTTTCCTGAGGGATTCAGAGCCTCTTGAAGAAGTAAAGAACTTTATGTTCTTGTATTAATAATTTAATAAAGATAAAGACAAGTGGCACATTGGCGTACAACTAGAAGGACCTGTTTGATTGCACAAGTCAGGTGTCTTTCTCTATGAAGTTTGCATGTTCTCCCCTTGTATGTGTGGGTTTTCTCCATGTACTCAGGCTTCATTCCACAGTCTAAAGACATGCAGTTAGGTTAACTGGTGACTCTAAATTGCTCTAAAAAGAAGTATTTGCCACCTTCCTGTTTTTTTCAAAAAATTGTCTCACTTAAATGATTCAGATCATCAAACTAATTTTAGTATTACACAAAGATACAAAATGCAGTTTTTAAATTATTATGTAATTTATAAAGGGAATCAAACGGTCCAAACCTGCCTGGCCCTATGTGGAAAAATTAATTGTCACCCCATTGCTGAATCATGAATGACCTGTGATTAGCCACACTTACTGAAAGCAGATTTTCAATTTCACTTGCCACACCCAGGCCTGATTACTGCCAGAACTGTTAAATGAGGAAATCACTCAGATAGAAGGGTTTCAAAGCCCTTTCTCTAAGGCTTCGGGACTCCCGCAAACCATGGTGAGGGCCATTATCTATAAACGGTGAAGACCTAGACCAATGGTGAACTTTCTCAGCAGTAGCCGACCTACCAAAATGACTCCAAGAGCACAACAGTGACTCACCCAGGGGGTCATATAAGAACAACAACTACTAGAACTGCAGGCCTCACTTGCCTCAGTTAAGATCAATTATTCAGCAGTAAGAAAGAGACTGGGCAAAAATGCCAGGTCCGAGACGAAATCCACTGCTGACCAAAAAGACAAAACAAAGTGTTCCCTGTTACATCTGGTATAAAACTAACACAGCATTTTATAAAAAGAACATAATATCAATAGTCAAACATGGTGGTGGCAGTGTGATGGTCTGGAGCTTCTTTGCACCTGGACGACTTGACATAATTGGTAGAACTGTGAATTCTGCACTCTAACAGAAAATCTTGAAGGAGAATGTCTGGCCATCAGTTTGTGACCTCAAGCTCACTTGGGTTATGCAGCAGGACAATAATGTGAAACACACCAGCAAATCCACCTCTGAATGGCTCAAAAACAAAATTGAGGTTTTGGAGTAACTTAGACAAAGTCCAGACTTAAATCTGATTGAGATGCTGTGGCATGATCTTAAACTGGCCGATCATGCTCGACAACCCTCCAGTGTGACTGAATTAAAATAGTTCTGTAAAGAGGTGGAGGAAAATTCCTCCACAGCAATGTAAAAGACCATGCTTGCTAACGCTCGATTGTAGTTGTTGTAAGTTGCTAAGGGTGACACAACCAGTTATTAGGTTTAGGTGGAAAATGTCTTTTTCACATAGGGCCAGGCAGGTTTGGACAACTTAACAAGCCTTAATAAATCATAATTTTAAAACTACATTTTGTATTTACTTGGGTTATCTTTGTGTAATATTAAAATTCTCACACAGTGACAACTGGGATTTTATCTCCAGTACTCCCGCAACCCTTGTAAGGACAAGTTGTTATTAGAATGCATTGATGAATGCATGGATCTAATAAAGCTCAGATTTTTCCTGTTTTGTTTCTTATTTACTGGTAGCAACTCATTTGGCTTTGTTGCCAAATGTGCAGGAATGTCAGGTTAGGTTTTGTGCACAATGTCCATCAGTCAAACAACTGCCTTCCATTGACTTAATATACCTAATTGACACCTAACATACTAAAGTTTGCATAATCAGATTCAAAACAATATAATTCTGTGAGATTAAAATCAAGTTTCCTGGAATACACCTGAGTCCTGAACCTGTACTAAACAAAACAATCCCATCTCTGTTAGTAGTTTCAGTAGTTGATGACACAGCAAATGAAATGACTTTGCAAATATAAATGTAGCTGATCTATCAGCAAGCTGCTGCAAAAGTATTAGTTCAGTTACAGTTACTGTACTCCTTTGCAACACTGGTTACAAGACCTTAACTTTAACCCCAACCCTCAAGTTATTCCAAAAGCTCTTAGATGGGGTTGGGTTTTGGGTTCGGGGCTACCAAGTCAGATTAGTTCCTCCAAAGAAAACTAGCAATCCATTTTCTTTTCTAGTAAGTGGACAACCATTGACAGTTGCACCAAAGTTATCAAAGAGACAAACTTCCCGCATTAATGGTTCAGGTCTATCTTATCCCTAGGATTCAGAAATAATGGCTTAAATGTATGACCATTTTCTGATGTTTGTGTGTAAGTACATTTAGCCAGTGTGTTTGTAGCTGTGTCCTTTTTAACGCTCTAATAGTAAAGGTGAAGAGCCTCTTCACTGTAAATTCCCTGTCTCCAACCCGCCGGCTTTGCAATTAAAATGTCCATTATGTATTTAAAGACTCGAGATAATGGCGTGTGTCAGGTGTGCGTGCGTGTGAGTAAAGACTAATAGAGTGGTGTGTTGGCCCATGGTTGTGTGTGTGTTTCTCCATTAGAAGCCATGAGCGATGAAGAATATAGATGGGTCGTTAGTAATTCATGCGTTCGTTGAGGGATTCACATAAAGGGCAGCCAGGTCACACACCTACGTGTGTGTGTGTGTGTGTGTTCATTTGAACACTGTAATCTGACCTTTTGACAAATCTCTAGTTGCAGTTTGGACAAATGCATGCACATATTTGTATCGCTCTGCCTCAACCTCATTCTTTGTTGTTTAATTATTCATAGTTTTTAATGATTAACAGTGTCCAATCTTTGAGAATGAGAATTTATTTAGTTTTAGTTTATTGTCAAGTAGGTTTTCACACACAAGCAATTTGTCCTGGTGAGTTGGTGCAAGTTTTTATAAATTAAATGTGCAAAACACGATCTACGTGAGTCATAAATAAAGAATAGTCACATATACAGCAGGTAAATAGTAAAATAGTAAATAGTGTAAATAGATCCATTAATTTGATGCACTAGTGGTAGAACAGCAGATGGGAAGAAACTGCTCTGGTGATTAGATGTTTTGGTTGTGATGGAGCTCAGCTTCTTGCCAGAGGGAAGTTTCTGAAACTGTCCATGACTGAGGTGGACAGTTGGCAATAGAGGCAGCAAACCAAAACGAGATGGAACAGGTCTTGATGGACCTAAGGATGGCAGTGATTATTGACTTTGCTAGCTTGAACATCTTTAATTGCCTGAGGAAGAACATCCTCTGCTGGTACTTCTTTGTCAGGGAGCTCAATGTTCTACTCCCATTGGAGGTCTTGGATGACTGTTGGACCCAGGAAGCAGAAGGACTCCACGGTGTTCACCGGGGAGCCAAACAGAGTGATGGGAGTGGGTGGTGCTGGATTCCTTAGGTCTGCAGTCATTGCCAGAGTTTTCAGGTCACAAGACAGTTAATCTCTCTCGTCACCATCAGAGATGAGCCCAATAAGGGAGGTGTTAACTGCAAATTCCAGACGTGTGGCTGGAGTTGCAGCTGTTGGTGTACAGGAAGGAGAGCAGAGGAGAAAGAACACACCATTGTGGGAAGCCGGTGCTAATGTTTAGGGGATAAGAGACATGTTTACCCAGCTTCAGATTTTGCTTTCTGTTGATGAGGAAGTCTGTGATCCACCTGCAGGTGGAGCCAGGCACTCTCAGCTGAAGGAACTTGTCCCGTAGCACGGCCGGGATGATGGTGTTAGGTGCCAAACTGAAATCCACAAAAAGTTGTTTTGGACTTGTAACTGCTGACTGTGTAGTTGTGGCTGATGTTCTCATGTGGGGTCTTCACAGTGTGTTATAGTCAACATATTTTAGGGGTATTTTAGTTTGAGTTGTTTATAAAGGTTCATTGTGTTACCAGCCGACCTGTGGACTTTTTCAACCTTTACAATTTTTTTTCCCCCATGTCAATTTTGGAAAGTCCAAATCAGTTTGATGTTTTTCCTCATCTTCTTCGTGTTTTTCTTTACATTTAATGGCAAGAAATTTTGTCGTTCCTTTTAGTCCATATCTAAAAAGTAAGACAAATAAAAGTTAATACATGTCCATTTAACCAATAGTAAATTGTTTTCATGACTAATCCTTGTGTGTTGTCATCCATCATGCAGCCTGTTACGTTGCTAAATCTGGAATGGAAAGTACGTCACATTGCAGTGCACCCTGGTTACAGGCCACAGAAGTGCAACTAATAGAATGTGCACTGTAGCACAATACTACCAATCCCACTGTAAACGCAGACCATGGAGACATTGCAGTCATATAATATTGTCAAAATACACTCCCCTGCTCCACAGAGTTAGAAACAGTCGACATGCACCGGCTGGGGCTAACCTTACATCAGCCTTTTCCAGCCTGTTCCAACCATTTCCAGTATATGCGAATATTAGCTTCAAGCTAGCATGTCGTATCTTGACAATTTCCAGCTCTGTTGGTAAATTGAGGCTAAAAGAATTTTGGTGATAGCTTGGTCCATGCTACACATGCAGGTGTGCTGCTTCTAAAATTGATGGTGTATTTAGTCAGAACAAAAGTATCATCCATGCTAAACATGGGGGTGCTGCTAGAAACATGGCTACCTCACAAAGTGTCTCCACCTTGTGGACAGTTTAACTACTATATTTGCTGCAAACAGTTTGACCTAAAATAAGTGTGCTCTTAAGAATTTATCAGTGTGACAACATGATGATGTCCAAGAACTGATGTCCTGCACATCCCTTGTATCATTATGTCATTGTGTGTGTGTGTGTGTGTGTGTGTGTCCACTCCACTGTGACCCCAGTCTGAGAGGGGGTAGGACCAGGGAGGTGTGTGGGTTGTTGATCATATCCTTTGATACAGAAATTGGACAACATAGTTATTAAATTCTGTATCGAGGGAGAAAGAGAGAGGTGGTCATGAAGGGAATATAATGAGAACAGGAAGATGGACGGAGGACAGGGAGAGTGCGAGCGATGATGGGCCCTGCTGATTGGAAAGATGGAGATTAGGAGAGAGAAAGAGGGGAGATATGGATAAGGAAAGAGAGTGAGCTTGATGAGTAGAGAAAGAATGGGGAAAAGAAGAGAAAGTGCTAGAAAGCCAAGACAAATTCCTCCAGTGCTGATGAGAATGCTAATCTTCTCCCCCTCCGCCTCCCTGCTTTCATCCCACTCTCCTCTCTCTCCAATTCTCTCTATCATTCGGAGGATGATGTTTTCATCTCAAGCCTTGTCCAGCTGCAATGTGGATGTGTCTCTCTCTCAAGGGCCTGGCCTAGATTAGTGTGTGTGTGTGTGTGTTTAGTGTGGGTGTTTGCATGAGTGTGTGTATGCATGTAAAAGAGAGGATCATGTGTAGCAGTGTGCATTGTTTGACAGAAGATTTGCGTGTGTGTGTGCGCGCGTGTGAGACTGCATGTGCATGGCTCATCAATTAGAATTGCTAGTGGAACATCTCTGCTGGCTCACAGCGCACCCACACACCTTGTCCTGCACATCTGCTATCAGACACAGACACATACACACTTGTCTAACTATACTTGTGAGGACACCCAGAGACATAATTCTTTCTCTAGTTCCTTATCCTAATTCTAACCATCACAACTAAATGTTTAACCAAAACCTAATTCTTAGCTTAACACTGTATTCTAGTCTTAGCCCCGAAAATGCTCTTTACGCTAAAGTCCAAAAGACCAAAATGTCCTGACAAGAATAGTATTTGAACAAAAGTTATCCACACAAGGATAAAATAACATGCGTGTGCACACACACACACAGTCTCTCTTCCGGAGTCTGGAGAAAGTTTAAATGCATGGCGATTTGACAGATAGCTTTGCATTAGTGCCGCTTGTGTCCTAAATGAATGCGTCCCCTAGTGTTGTGTGTACTGCCTTGTTAGGGCCCCTAATTTGGTTAGTGCACTAATGAAGCTGGGAACCTGGGAGGCACGAAGCTGAGGCTTTGCTGTTGTACCGCTGGCGTAACTGCAGACAGGAAGACTTCTTCTCCAGCGATCATGGCTTTTATAGTGCTTCTGTTCTGTGTATGGAAAGAAAAGGGACTTAATCAATTCTCAGGGGGGCTATCAGGGATAGTTCAAGGGAAATCATCAAATTTTGCAAATGAGTCAATTTCCAGGATGATACTGGACTGTGTCGGACAGCTTCTTACATTCTTTTTGAATATCATTTGCAATACATAGTGTTTTTGAGTCGGTTTTCCCCAGATGAGATCGGTTACTGTAAAATGAAAACCAACGTCATCTGATGAAATTACGAAAAACATTTTGCTAAATCTGTGTTGGTATATATTGTTCTATATATTGAATGCTAAAAGACAATTTTGAGTATTTTATATATTTTTTGTCTTTCTGTAAAATATTAAACCAAAAACCACTGTGATAACTGTGTGAAACCGTGCGTGACATCGTTCACTCACAGGTGACTGCAGAAACATATCTTGGGTCTAAGATTTTAATGTAACTGGCTGCAGAAAACCTTTTTTTTTAAATTTAAGGTCAATGTTATATGAAATGATAAAATTGGTGCATCCATAATATTGAGGGTTGAAGAACATCTGATATTACACAGTTAGACAAAGCAACAATTGAGGATGGTTGCTTGTTAAATGTTGAGATCACAGCAACAAAATATGGCTTTTACTATCGTCGTTGGTTGCCGTCCTTATAACAACACTAAATATTGAAAGGCTGGGCCGATGCTTAAGACAATAGTTTCTGTAGTTTGTCTTGCCTGTATTCTGTAAACCAACATTAGAAAATGTTTGCCCATCTTGTAAAGAATCTTGTAAATGACCACTTTAATAAATCAAGAAGGAAGAATACTTTAGTTTATGGAGGCACTCAAAATCATGAACATTCATGGAAAAGTCATGGAATTTTACATCAAGGCTGCAGAGGAAGTCCTGTTTCTACCAACTGATTTTGTCTGTCACCCTTCTTCTTCTGCTACGTTCCTTCAGTGTCTTTCTTTCTCTTCTTCTGCCTTCTTTGTTCACCCTCCTTTTATCTTTACTGTCTTTCTTTCTCCTGCCTCCCTCCCTCCTGCTCTGCTCTGTCTCTCTCTCGCTCGCTCTCCCTCTGTCCTCTCTAGCTGAAATAATGAGAGTGTACCAGGGAGCTGTGCAGTGACGGGGCGATCGATGATCCCTGCTCCAACAGGCAGAGACAGGAGAGAGAGAGAGAGAAAGAGGGAGAGAGAGAGAGATGAGAGAAGGAGAAAGATGAGGATAAAAACCTGCAGAGAGAAATGGGGCAGTGAGATTCTGCATCTTGCAGTTGTTAGCATCATAGATTAATGGGGAGATTTTCAAAACCAGTCTGCAGAATGAACTGGTTTCTGTATTTAAAATGAAAAAAGACTGCTCAGGTGATTTATAATTCTTTGAAGTGTTTTGACTTTGATTAATTTTACCTTTATTGTTGCTCTCTGAAATATACATAGTGGGTTTAATAAATATCCAATGACAAGCATGTCGTCTTGTTTGAAAAGCCTTAAATGCTGCAGTTTAACCTGCCTGCCTTTCAGCTAAACCACTCTAATCTTTGCATCCAGTGACATTTTGTCAAATTTCTTTTTTTTCTGGGGAATTTCTGAAGACATTACAATGAATTTAAGAGTTTCAAGCAGCCTAAATGGGCTGCTTTGATTCAGCTTTCAGCACTTATCAGGCTTAAATGCTCTGAGGGCTCATCTCCGACTACTGATCCATAAGTAACTGTGAGCAAGCTGGTGTAGAGATTCCTATCATGGGACCAAGGAGATCGAGGGGTCAGGGGGGTTTGCTGACTGAGCCCCGTTTACATTGGAAACAGGTGCATGATGTTGCCAGCCTCCACAGTGGGGGGTTCTTGCTCCATAGGTCCTGTCAGCCTTATTCTTTTAGGCACCAAAAAGAGAACAGAACATCCTAATCCACAGTTTGGAGTCTACTGCAGGCAACAGAGAGTACCTCTACATGTAGAGCTGACTGCAGATTCTGAGAAAATATTAGTACAACTACCACAGCTGGTAGTATCCTTGTATTTCTGATTGAATTAAATTTTATGTAACATAGATGTGATAATCTAGAGCTTGAAGTTACTTACACACTTACCTATTTAGTGTCATTTTCAATAATGTTTCTGTAAACTTGATGTATACAGTTGTATATTCATCCTGAGAAAAATATCTGCCTCATCATTTTCTTACATACTGTAGCTAGCTCACTCACTTTAATGGAAAGTGGCAACAGAAAGTAGGCAGAGTGAATTGAGACTGACACAACTGTACAAGTTCCTTCAGATAGTTCAGTAATCATCAGGCTTCTGTTTATTAGCTAGTTACTTTTCTGTCTGCTGTTTACTGTTGGACGTGTAGGGCTCAGTGGTCTGCAGATGAAAAATCAAATCAGCTTCATGAGAACAAAACAACCAAAACAATGGGCTAAACAAGGCTAAATATCCCTTTTGAGAAGAGAAGAACTTAACAGTTCGGTAACAATTTTCCGTAGATTTGTCACAATAAGCGTTCTTTCTCATTACACATTTGATCCATTGTTTATCTCAAACATACTGATAAGTGCAGCTTTAAAATATTAGTGAGTCTTAAAGCTAAGAGAGAACCTTGTTGCTTTTTGAACTAAATATTAATGGCAAGGTGCATAGTAAGTAATCACTTTTCAGCATGATGTAAATCTGAATAATGCCATGCCAATAATGTCCGAAATATTACTACATTGTCATACTGAACGACTGTAGTCTTGAGTGTGGCCTGCAGAGAAAATAACGTGTAATAATGCCTTATTATGCCGATTGAATGCACAGCACTATTTGGATTAAATTCACTTCCCCCATCACTAATGTTAATGATGATTTTGCTGGACTCTGCAGGTCTCCAGCACTGCCTCTCTGGAGGGCAAAGGTCAGCTCAAGTTCACTTCGGGCAAGTGGAGCCCCCACCACAACTGCAGCCAGCTTGCCACAGCAAATGACACAGCAATACGAGGCTGGGACCTACGCACTATGAGGTGGGATCTGCTGTAGTGTCTTTTGAACCAACCCGATATTGCGACCATTATTTAAAACATACTTTATAAGTATGTCTCCCTGTGTGTCATTGTATTGATCATTTTCAAGTACAGATGCCCACTAGATAAAACCACATCTGCACTGTGGCTGCCATTCATTCAGCCAGTGTCAGGAGGAAGAATTTCAAAGCAGCACAGGATTGAAACATCAAAAACATGCATGTTTTCTGTAGACTTTGCCACTCTGTATTAAGGCATATTTTAAATGTGGTAAATTTCCACGTGCTTGACTTGAATCCAGCTAAAAGTTTACCATCAGATGACATTTAAATCTGACAGACGTGAGTCTTGTGAGAATTATATATGCAAAACAGTCAAAGCTTAACAATGTCATTGCAAGCTTATATGTCATTACAAGATATTTGACTACTATGCATAGGAATATGAATCTAATTTGACTCTTCATGCTTAATGAAAATATTACAGCCCTTCATGTTTATCTTATTGAATTGATTGTTTCATATTTATAGATACTAAAAGTATGTGCACTAGGTTTTTTTTACATATTAGTCCAGAAGTGGATTGAATAAAAAAAAAAAGATACTTTATCTTATATTTATGAATTGTTATAATCAAGGGTGTTTTTATAGACCGTTTGAAAATCATTAGGTTTTTATATTTTCTTCAGAACTGAAGTAGTTCAGTTAGAGTAACTGTATCTGCACATAAGTGAAATTTAACTTAACAATTTAGCTTACTGAAATATATAAGGGTGGAAAAACAACATTGGTGGCAGTTACAGTCTTAGCTGGGCTTCTGTGACACACTGTCTTTTCACTGTGGTTGTTCATGGAAATAATAAAG
>OMLM01008718.1:0-17264 GCA_900302695.1 Helostoma temminkii
ATATTTTTTAAAGGGCTAAGCTCTGGAAAAAGCACTGTGCAGAAATTCAACCTGGGTAAACCATCCAGGCCAAAGTGTAATAACTGTAAAGGGAATGTGCCTGCCAATGCAACTGGTATTGTGATCCAAATTTATGACACATATCTAGAATTAGAACTGGAATTTTCAAATTTTTGAAAAATGTAATCTTAGTAAAGCTCAAATGAGATTCGGCTTTCTGAAACTGCAAAGTGTTTGGCAACCAATCGACAAATTAGTCTTTGCAAAAGTCTGAAGAGAGCTGTTAAATTTTTTTTTACACCTCTCTTATTAAACTTGAAGTGTTCGCATGCAATGCCTGAAATTACAAGCACCAACCAAATTCTGCAAAAACCTTTAATTAATCAGAAATATGTTGTCTTGAAAACAACAGAATTGATTAATTTAATATAAAAGCTTGTGAACAAATATTACTTTACCATAATGATGGGCTGCTGTAGGATCCTGTGAAGAGTCTTATTTTGCTCTGATCTACTCATCTGAGTTAAAGCTGGTATTCAATCACTGTATTCATTCCTATTGATTCTCGTTTAATTAAAAATTTAATATCAGGCAGATTACATTGTTTTTTACTGATAAGATGTACTTCATGTTTCTCTCTGACTGAAGCCAGTGTATGTTTTTTTTTTCATTACTATTTTTCGATCAGATGTCTGACCAGAGAAAGCACTTCAGTCCAGCTTGGCAGAATATTACTCAGCAGCTTCAGGAGTGTCAAGTCTGTAAAACCCACAATGAAACCTGCCTGAAGGAGCTGAAAGAATTTGATTGGTCTGGCTCTAGGTGAAGAGTTTTAGTATCACTTGAAGCTCTGAATGTTGTTTCAATAGCTTTTCCATGCTTGGCAGGACGGTTCTTGGGAAAATGCTAAATTTAAAGAAAAACTTAACAGTGAACTGAACAGCGACCAGTGTCTTTGTTGCTTTACAGCAGTATTCATTTAGTTTTTAGCCCATTTGAGGGTAGTGAAACAAACTGAAAATATACCATATGATGTATTATCTCATCATGAAGTTTTGCTTTGTGCTAAGAAACTATTGCCTGCTTACACATCCAGGAGACATGAAGCAACATTAGTATTCTTGTGTGTTTCTGGCAACTTGATGAATGTAACCCTAACATTTCCTTTTCTTTTGGGCCTAAAACCAGCTCTAGAAGTAAGCCACTGACATTTTTAATATAATTGAATGTGTCATGTCTAGAATATAATTTCTACTTTACATATTTACTCATATTCTTTAGTGGTAAAAGTAAATATGGGTAAATTATATTGTGTTACGGTGGTTACAGTAGAGTTTACAGTAAAAAAATGTATGATTTCATTATTGCTATATTTGTATTGCAAGCACTTCTTGATCTAGATGCACTTACAGCACTTTCTATACTGCGGGCTGTCTCTCCAAACAGCTCCGACTTGGGGTCCTCCATCTCAGGGGTGTAGAAAATCTCCTGGCCCTCCACCTGGTCCAAATGAAGGAAACCGCTATACTTCATGGTGGCTAGAAAGAGAGGAGGTGAGGAAAGAAGATGTGATACTGAAATATCATAGCTCTATTACTCAGCTTCTGCTGCCTTCACACAGAGCTTGCTTTGGGGTAGTGCCAGTTTAGGGTTAGTGATGGATTGTGTGGCTGTGTGTGTTTGACAAGGGGAGGTTAGTGAGTGTGTTTCTGATTGCGTGGGGGCCTGGAGTTTGGCCATTAAAGGTGAACATAGTGGTAGTGGAGGAGGTGAACTGTCAGATATGAAAGAAGAAAGGAAGAAAAAAAAGGAGGAAAGAAAAGGTGGAAAATGGGCCAGTTTTACCAGACCGAGACTCGTCCCCAAAGCTGACCGAAGCATGGAAGGCTGGGTAAAAAGACACACAAGTTAGACAGACACACAAATACATGAAAGAAAACAACACATACACACACTAAAGAGGAAACAGCCCACAGGCACTCTCAAAAGTGCCTTCTTCAGCAAAGTGAGAGCTTCCCTGTGCGACCTTGGGAGTTATGTTATCCAACATCTATCAAGTAGCTACACAGTTTCTTGGTTCTGCTGTCAGGGTGGAGACAGTTTGAAATAAAGCTGGAAGTGGAGAGGATTTGTGTGTGTGTGTGTGTGTGTGTGTGTGTGTGTGTGAGAGGTGAAGAACAGGGGGGCATGTGATGCGCTGGGCTTCCACGCCGCTCGTAATCAGCAGAACAAATTGCCCAAATCAATCATGGCTGCTCCTGCCTGAGCAACACCAGGGAGAATGGGAAGAGCACTTGTATGATTATCGTGAAAGATAGCAGTAATTGTCTCCTTAATGCCGCCAGACCGGTGACTGACACTGCCTGGTTAAAACTGCATGAAAAGGACAGCAGACACTGCCGCCATGCACCTGTCCCATTCGAATTCCCTCCATCCCCTTTCATCTTTACAGTACATTTGCAGGGAGTACACATTGATTCAGATGTGATGGCAGCCATAAAATAGAGGCAAATGGTTAAGGTTTGGCTGATAAGACAAGGGGGAAGAAAGAAAGAGACGGGACAGTGAGAGAAATCTGACTTTTAATCTGCCAAAAGACAAACATCAGAAAGGGTGATTTTCCAGCCCACTGCCGTGACGGACGGAAAAAGAAAAAGAAAGTGATAAAAGGGAAAATGGAGCTATTTGACTATCAGATCCTAGTGAACTGTAAAATGTGATGGATTTGTTAGACTTCTCTGGCATATGGAAGAGTTTACAGTAGCTGGAACTACTAAACAGTGAACTGAACAGCGGCCAGTGTCTTTGTTGCTTTACAGCAGTATTCATTTAGTTTTTAGCCAATATAAGGGTAGTGAAACTAGCTGAAAATATACCATATGATATATTATCTCATCATGAAGTTTTGCTTTGTGTTAAGAAACTATTGCCTGCTTACACATCCAGGAGACATGAAGCAACATTAGTATTAATGTGTGTTTCTGGCAACTTGATGAATGTAACCTTAACATTTCCTTTCCTTTTGGGCCTAAAACCAGCTCTCTGCTGCAGCTAGAAATGGTCAATGATCATAATGTTAGCTGTGCTGAAAATGGAAACAAATAGCTAAAAGAGCAGAGATGGTGATAAGCATGCTAATAACCTTCACATGAGCATTTGTTGGCTGCAGTATATTTTTTCTAAAACCCCATCAAGTCAAGGAACATATATTGCGCAGCATCCTTGATTTAAGTCGTCAGAGAACCGATTTATGTGCAAATAAACCTAAAACTGTGTCCACGGTTAAATAATACTACTGGTAAGCAATAAAATATATTTTTTGTAATCTGAGTGAGTCAACCTTCACAACAGAATACAAAAAAGTGTTTCTCCTTGAGTGTGGACTAAACTCCACTTTGAGCCCCTTTACATTTTGATGTCTCAATAAAATGTGAAGATTGGAACACCTTTTCATTTTTCAGACAGCTGGGATACGTGTCAATAAATTGGACGGCACAACGAGATGGAGGCCAGTGGCTATTCTAGCATGAGAGACATGTCATTTTACGACTAATGAATGGAAGATCGGCTGAGCTCTGTTCAGGAGAAAAAACATCCACTGTATTGATCAGCGTATTGCACTGCCTGCTTTTATTGGTAACACTTGAGCTGAATGAAGTATTGATCGCCGGTGCGCTGTCATTGTTGGCTGAGATAAATATTTACAGGCTTTAGTGGATTTGTTACAGCACTTGTCTTACAGCTAAACCCTGTTACAGAGACTTACAGAGCACATGTTTTTATAGTTGTCTGGATCTGGGGCCAAATGTCATCAAATCCAACCTCAACAGATCTCCTCTATGTGATTTTCAAAAACAACAAATGGCAGAGAGGTGTGGAAGGTCAAATATGGCATCATCTCTTCGCATCATATTGTGGATTATGTGGCAGCAACTGAAAGGTTTTTAGATGCTGAACACCCCAGAAATGTAACTTTGTGCACTAATTTGCAAGAATTTCAAGCTATGCCCTAGAGCACCCATGGGAACCAGGGAGAATCCCCCGCTTTCACAATCAGTCAGTCATCGCTGGGACAAAAAGAGAACAAATTTCAACTGAGGTATGGAGAAAAGAGAGACAGAGTAACAAACTGGAGAAAGAAGCCCTTTATCTTTATGAACCAAGTCTGGCAAAGGCACTGATTGGTACAACAGCACTTGTCGGCCTCAACTCTCTCTCCCTGCACAACTCCAGAGAGAAATGAACTGATGCAAGACTGGCTTGAGATTGACTGGGTGCGGGAAGAAAAAAGAGTGAGATATAGCACAAGAGGCAGATACTGAGCAGTGGCACTGACTGATAAACGGAAGAATGTGTGTGTGTGTGTGTGTTAGGATGGGTGAGGTGGATTAAAAAGTGGAAGATTAAAAGAAAAGGAAAGAAGGTGAAGAAACACAGAAAAAGCTCAAACACTGATGATTATTTTTAAACCATAGCACAGGGGCCATAAATGATTATGCCGACCCTCTATCAAACCAAACTTCATTCAAAATTCTGGAGAAAAACAAGAGGAAAATCCAAATCTTTGAGAACCATACAGTGTATGACATCGAAGTTAGACTGTGTTGTCAAATTCATCATGGATTTTTGAAGTCAGGCTCTATGTTTCACAGTTGCACTGTACTATATTATTTTAAAAAGTTCCTACTATAGTACTTGCCAGTAGGATTTTTTACTGTATGTAAGAGGGAAGTGAATCATGAAATCACTGCTGCAGAAAAAATACCACCTGTTCACCCAGTCGTATAAGGCAGATGTTACAATGCCACAGGAAAGATGAAAAACATATTCTGATGATTCTTAATGTAATAATAATAATAATTGTTAAAGGTAATTCTCAAAGGTAATAAATCTGAGTTGAATAATTGGAAAGTGGAGAAGTGAAGTGCTACTCTGCCTCTGACTCTTAACACTGAAACAGTAAGATCAACAGAAAGCCAATGATAAACCAGATGTTCTGGGATTCTGTTAGCTGCATCTTGATAAAAGTCTAGTGCTATAACACCCATATTCAACAACATTTTATATGGGTGGTTATGCTTGACTGTACAACAATGGTAAATATTGTGAAACAATAATTCTGCCTCAGCAGAGTTTACCCATTTTTCTGAAACCCAGAACAGCAGATAGATGACTAAATGTCTCTGCGCAAAACTAAGAGGGTAAAATGTGGGTCGTTTATAAGCAGCAGGGATTACAACCACTTTTAAGCCTTCCCATTTTGGGAAAAGTGTAAATTAGACTGGCAAATATCACAAAGGTTGAAACAGTAATGTTAACTAATAGCAAGTGCTGTAGTAAGGCACTCATATCTGGATGCTAAACCACATGGCAAAACATCAGTATGTTACATACCAACAAGTCAGGAGACACAAAGGGAACAACAGCGTAAAATTCAAATTTAAAAGGTCATATTGACTTACAGGGGCAGTTGGCGCCCTCTGGAGTGCTGGATGGTGTCTTGCCATCAGGGCAGCAACCGAACTCAGTGTTGTCACATGATGATCTGTCCTCAGCTGAGGGCACGGTGGTGCTTGCCACCATGGGACCTGAAGGGTGATACATAAGGGCTCATAATAATTCATGAAGCTTCAGAAAATTCATAAATTCAAGACAGCTTATCTCAGTGACCCAGAGGAGATAAAAGACTTTTTAGGCTCGGAGGACAGGTAGTGTTTCTAAGGTCAAAACCTACAACCTTTGTTTTTTCTCAACTTGCAGATGGTTGTGTGCTTTCAGCCTCCATACTGGTGATTAGATGCTAACAGAGTCATCTGTCAGGAGTAATTATATAGCATTTTCATGGGATTGATTTTACACCTGGAACTCATTTTGTCAGGCAGAGAACACATAATGGGCATTGTTGTCAGTCATGTCACACACAGAGGACTTAAATGTGCAGGGGATGTGATAACTGCTCACTGCTGATTGGCTGATAGTTAACTTCAAGGGCCCACTGGAGGAAAAAAAACATACAATGATGTTTGTGTTGCAGCCACTGTATATCTGGCTATCTTTAAGACATAAAAGTGCCTGGGCTTTTACATTCTGAAGAATGTGAGTGTGTGTAATAGCAGTGAACCTCCGTCATCTCTAATGAAGGTGTCAGTAGAGAGGATGTCTTGGTCGAAGCAGCCGTTTATAGCCGCACAGAGATTAGAAATAATCGAGGAGGCAAACGGATAGCGGCTTCACAAGTCGTAAAGACGTCAGAGGCATGTCCTGCTCAAGGACTCACGGTCAAAGTCGGTCAAAGGAGACAGGAAAAGGGAGAAGGGGGAGAAGGGGAGCAGGAGGCTTGGGTTTATAGGGCATCTGTTGGTGTGTGGTTTGCAGATTTACAGATGCTCAGTTGAAGAGGAGAATGCTTATGGGGAAAGAGGGCAGTGCACAACAGCATGGGGACACTGCATGACTCCAGTGGGAGCAATGAGAGCTGTTAAATAAGCACACCCACGGACACACACACACACACATGCGCACACACACACACACACACACACACACACACATAGATTTAAACTCACGTACACACAACCACACTCAGCTGACCTACTAACATATATATACAAACTCAGTAATATGCACTATTAGGAATAGATTAAACTATAACACATACACACACACACAGACATGCAAAGCATTTATGAAGAAAACGGATTATGCAGAATTTAATATCCATGTTGAAATCTGCACTCTGCAGTGTCCTAATCTGCTCACATTTACACACTCACAGACTGATGTGCACACTAATACATCAGTAAATACACACAATGTAAAAGAAATTCCAGACATGCTTGTGTACATACACACATGCACACACACAGCAGCAAGACAACAGGTCTCCTTGGCAGACAAGCTACATGCTCCTTGCGTCACAGAGCACTCTGGTCAGGCTCTGACAAGAGAATAAATCTAAGACACGGAGAGAAGAAGCAAGATGGGAGAAACAGGAGAAATAAGAGCTGAGGAAGAGCACACTGGGGCCACGGGTGTTCCATCAACCTTGTGCCGTTACTGAAAGCTGTCAGAGAAGGGCGGATGGAGGGATGAAAAACAACAACAAAAAAATACAAAAAAAAGTTGTGATTGAAAACTATCAGTCAACCCTTGTTGTCCAAGCTGAGGCCTTGAATCCACAGCAGCCGGATTCTGGTCAGGAGGGCATATCGAGAAAGATTTGAGACTAGTCAAGTGACACAGAACGCAGCCTCCACACACACTCACACCTCAACCTTCCAGTCACGTCAGCCTGTCAAGTCAGGCACCAGAGATCCCCAGATGCGGGCCAACAGTTTCATCTGGCCTGCAGAGAGTGTATTTTACAGAGCCTGGGTTTGTTTTGCTAGCTGTTGAAACCGGTGGAATTGGTGAAAAGAGCAAAAGTGAACCATGCAAATACTGTACATGCTGTTCTGTCTGAAACTCAGATATACCTTGTATGCTAGTGGAAGTGAGACTAACAGCATTTCATCTTTTCTGCTTGCCTAGCTTTGACATTTGTCTCCTCAAACACAATTTGCATACAAATACATAAACCGGTGCTGATATTAGATTAACTCTGAATTAACAGATGATGACATGAATGTGTTATGACGTCAGCTACGAAGACAGTTTGTCCCACCCATTCTTGAAAAAGCCCCACCCACATACCCCTCAAAGGATTATGGTAATGAAGTGAAAGAGCATGAATTTACCGACAGGCTCCTCTGTACCACTGGCCTCCGCTAGGACACCGCTACCTTCTTCCTCTTCTTGCTCCTCCTCTTCCTCAGTCTGGTCATCCCCACTTGGGTCTCCGCTACCTGAGCCCTCAGTGATTAAAGCAGAGGATTGCACATGCCGGCTGTGAGAGGAGGAGATGGTAGCAGCAGCGGCTGTGGACTGTGGCGGAGGCTGGGTATGTGCTGGCGCATGGTTGAAGGTGGGAAAGGGGGAGGTGGCTGGGGGCTGCTCGGTGGCCTCAGTCTCGACTGTCCTTGGAGGTGGGATGGCATGTACCAAAGGGTAGAAGGGGGCGGCGGTGGAGATGGCGGCAACAGTAGTTGCGCTGGGGGTGGTGGTGAAGGGGTTGATGGTAGGTCGTTCTGCCGCCTCAGAGATGGTTTCTGGTGGAGGGAAGGGCAGGAAGCAAGGAATGGATGAATGACTGAGCAAAGATGGAAATGTTTGATTTTTCTTCACCTAACTCCATCATAACTTAAAAAATCTAATCGAAGGCAGTAAAAACATCATTAGGCAATAAAGCATATAAAGTCACTTAATAATTATTACAACCCAACATTTTTTTTACCTCTGCATTTATTGATTAAGACTACCAACCTTTCTCTCAAATGCACATGAGTGTCATAATAAAATGCAGGCTACAATTTATTATTGCAAGCACTGATAAAAAAATCCACTAATGGATGACATGTCAGGAATTATTATTTGACTAACCAAAAGTAATGAAAGGGCATAGATATACTGAGTAAATATGTCATATGCCAAAAGCTGACATACTGCATTCAGAGTCATTTATACATCTGTGTGTCTCAGCTGCAAAAGGGTAACACTACTCCAGTTGGTATCAACGCATAGTGTGCAGTGTGTTTGCATACAGCCTGCATTTGCATCAACAGTAAGCATGTTTGTGTGTTGTGTGCATGCTGTGCCAATGCCTATAAATTATATATCCATATTCAAATGCTGGCCTCTAGTTGCAAAGCTTTAATCACCAACAGCCAGTGCCTCCGGTGATGAATGATTGATAGAAATGGGGCAAAAAAAAAGCTGGCTTCAAAGACGGTAGACTGCTGCTTGCAGTGAGCGTGAGCATCCATCAACGCCACCACAAACATTCTACTGTCAACAGTCGCATACAAACATTCACACACACAGCAAAAGATCACTCCAAATGAGGGAGCGAGAAGAGGCTCTCTGCAGAGACCATCATTACCAATGCAAAAAGCTCTGGTGCAAAAGGACAAACTGTCTGTGATAAAAGAACGATAAATAGGACAAAAACTCCTAAGGGGGAGAAGCGAGTTGGCAGGGAGATGCTACGTAAGTGAGCACTTCAGATTTAGCCGATGTAAGCAGGCGTGACAATACCGTCATTCCTCTTTTACTTCTTTACGTCCCACGAGTATAGATGCGTGTTAGTGTGTGGGTGAAATTAAAAGAAGAGTTAAAAAAAAATCCTATACCGTAGATCAGCGCCTCATTAGGATTCGCATAACATTATGTGTAGGACTTAATTACACTGCTATAATCATCTATTTGATCTGCAATTATTCACAGAGGTGTGAAATGTGATACCTACTGAGACGGTAGAAAGCCTGAGAGACACACAGGGTGTCAGCTAAGCTCGGCAGATATTTGTTGAGAAAGAGAGATGTGAAGTGGAGTGCATAGAGCAGTGATGCTATCACCAAGAATGGTGGAATGCATTGCCTTTCCTCTTGGCTACACCTGTCAATCAGGTGCCAAGCTTAGCGTCAGTCGGCTTGCTCCATGGAAAGTGTGCGTTCATATCTTGAACGGTGAGCTCTGGTGACATGGGATAAGGAAAGCAAAGAACACATATCTGAAGAGGGAAGAAGGACCAGCAATACATTTTGTTTTGCTGATGCTTCTGTTAATCAGTACATTAAACAGTATATCTGCCAGTTTAAAAAAATAATTCTCTTGTTAGAGCAATGGACAGTCATGTCACAGGGTGGAAAAAAACACTGACATCTTGGCTTGTGTTTGCTGTATAGTTATTGTTGAAAGGTGGTTATTAAGATTGTTTGTGGTGTCAGAGCAGGAGGAGTAATCTGGATAGAGGAGACTGGAGGAGAAAGGCAGGGAGACAAAGACAAGAGAGAAACAGCCTTAAGAAAAAAATAGTTTCAATCAAAAACAAAAAACAGGTTAACAAAGCTGGGTGTAAAAAATGTGAGAAAAGAAAAGAAAAGAAAAAAAAATGAAACAGCGAAAGAATAATGAGAGAAAATTGCTGGACATGGAGGAGTTGGTGAAAGCAACAGAGCCCTGACTAACATGCAGGAGGAAGGCTGCTGAAGCCATATGCTGGCATTCGTTGCCAATTTGCCACAAACCTACAGGTGATAACACCATATGGGAGAGGCAGGTCATTGCCAACTTGGTGGCCATTTTCCCTCAGAGCCAGAATTTGCTCATCAGTCCAAATGCCCTCCCTCTGATTCCTGGTACAGTACAGTACAGCTCCTGCATTTTCTGTTTGATTTCTCAGATATCATTTTATCTTTTGCTGAGACACAGCAAAGAAGCTAGAAAATCTCCTCCCTATTCTCTGTGGTTGTGCTGCCTTTCAGCTCTGAGACTTCAGAAAGAGCTGGGTAACATCACAGTAAGCTGCAGTAATATGGTTCTCTGTCACAAGCAGAAAGATTTGAAGGAGGCGTTTCTGCAGAATTGCAGTTTTTTCTGTGCTTGCCCGTTAGTGGCAGGCTATGTAGCAGAAGTCACATTTTGTGACATAATAAAAAGCTGCAGCAGATCAATGATGTTAAAACAAATCAATATTCATCCATTTATGTAAGCCCTTGGCAGTGCTCTCTTGTCAAACCACATAGCAATTCGGTGAGCATTAGCATGCCATAGCACTGTGGCCGGGCGTCTGGAGGCACTGCATGTAAACAGAGGGAGGGAGAGCAGGCAGGGCTGCAGCGTGGTGAGGGGTGAAGGAAATGCTAATTCGCACCCAGCCACACGTGAAATGAGCTCGAGATCTAACCCCCAAGCCAACAGTAGCAGCAGAGATGCTACCCTGCTGTGCGACCACATCCGGAAGAGAAATTAAAAGATCCTCTGTGGCTGTCGGTTAGGCCTGAGTGTACGCCTGTCTTTTCCTCCCCTGAGGGTTCAATAGAGAAAGAGTACGCTGTGAGGCATCTTCATGCCTTCTGTGTGCAGCAATGCTAGGTGAGGGATTACACACAACCCACATCTCTATTGCCAGGCAACAGAGGAATGTGAAACCAGACAGGATTTTGGCTTCTTTTGCCGGTAACCTGCGGCAAGGAATTTGTAATTACCAGATGTTCAGGGACTTATCAGAGCCTTGTCAATCTCGTGCTGGGCATATTTGTATTTTTTATTTGTGTACCTGCAACTGTAATTTAACTTACACCATGTCAACAGCTTTGCCTTCCCTATGATACAACCTAGTTTGGGTCTGACAAAGACAACCCAAGGCAGATGGGTGAAAAGGATCCTGCTTTTTTTCTGACACAGTATTTGGTCACCTGATCTGTGCCCACTAAGCAATCAGTTGTAAAAAACAAAAATGCTAGACACCTGGCAGTTGCTCATGGCCAGAACCACGCAGCTGGCACACCTCTCCCTACTGTGCTTCCCGGCAGCGTCTCTAGAACCCTGTTGTGATGTGAGCTGGCATTTGGTGCGACAACTTCACTGTACATGAAAGCCATGGCCTTGGCACATGTCCCAGCACTTATTATACCAATCCAAACAATGTCCATCAGCATCTGAACCAGTGGATAAGCTGTTTTTTTTCACTCTGTACACATATATTTTACATCCACCATCATAGTGTGACAGTGTCATGTTGTTGTTGGCATAAAGCTGCAAAGGGACTGATGCATTTCTCAACAAAGATGAATCCAAATTCAGAGGGCAGAAAAAGCAGAGAGGAAATGTCATTGTTATCTATCCAAGACTCACTCTCCAGTCAAGCTACAGACATCTTGAATTTCCAATGTTTCAATATCTCATTATTTCTTATTGTCCTGTGTTGCAAATAATTGTGCTCTTACCTGACAGTCCACAAAAAGATGTGGGTTTGTAAACTTTATGTACTACAAACTAAATATTTCCAGTTACCATAACTTTAAATAAATATATCTTGATATCAATCACTGGTGTGTGGGTATATATACATATATCCTAATTAAATTCACATTCACGTTGCTGTGACTTTGTTTACTGAAACAGAGTGATAGATTGGAAGAGAAACAGCAGGAGGGGGTTAATTTGAAGCCCACAGCACTGCCCATTATGTTTTGATTGGGGCTTGACAACAGTTGGCCGTCCATGCAATGGGTGATGCATGAAGGCATCAACAGGGCTCACCTGTGCACTGTCCAAAGTATTGCACTATGACGTCCTTGTCCTGTCTACAGGCAATGGTCCTCAGCTGGCACTGGTCGGCATAGGTCACCCCATCTGAGCCACACACCTGCTCCACAGTGACAGAGATGGAGAGTGTGCAGATTAGAACACATGTTGACTCCCTATAGGGCACTGAAACAACTGTAGGCTGTGTAAACTTGTGGAAGTTCTCATTTCTTAAATACAAACAGCTCCCACCTTGGTTTTGTTTTTCTCATCACAGTCTGGTGAAGGGCACTCGCAGTGGGATTGGCCATTCACCTGAATGCACGAAGCTCCAAAACTGCACACTAATTCTTCACATGAAGTTGGGGCCCCGGGACCTGTGGAAGTGCGGACCAAAGTTTGATTTATTATGTGCTAATATGATAACATTTATTGTATACTGTAGATAAAGTTCTTCATTTTGCTAACCCTACGTATAAGCTTATGATTGCATAGTGTTATTACTTGTATGAATAAATGAAGTGCTAGTGAGCGAGCCTAGCACAGAGTCACAGGGGGGCTAACAAGGGCAACCCCCTGTGGTTCATTTTAAAAATGTAGGTGACATGCAGTATTGCATTACTCTGTTTTGCCTACTTCAAAAGACCACAGCATTTCCCATCAACTGCTTTACAGTAAAGATTTTTCTTTCATTGATCTGTCCTATAGCTCTCCAAAAGAACATTTGAAGTTGCCACAGCAGGAGTTGCAGCTAGGGAGACCACCATCCAGCCTTCAGGCTGTGAGTGTGGGATCTCCTGCATTGTTGCAACATCACAGAGGTTTATAGTATCCCCTCATCCCTTGGTTCTTGCTTTCATGCACTACCACCTTTCAGTACCTTGTCTTTTCATCTGGCTGGGTGTGTGGCGAAGTGCCCCACCACTGTGCTGTGGCTGCTGGCTTCATTAAGCGGTTGACTTCCAGTCGATATCTGATGCTGCATCTTAATCAAGGAGCTGCAGGGCCCCACAGCAGGAACTAACCTTTGCTTCAACTGGCTTTTTAGCTTGTGCAACCAGCGAGGCTTTTCATTATTAATCTAAGTAATCAATATGCAGGAGTATACCCATACACATACAGTTATTGTGAATGATCCAATGTGGAGTGTAACAATGAGAAAATAGAACATCAATCGGTGATATGCCATGCACATCATTTGGAGATTCATGTATTTTCCTAACAACTATTGATTAACTGCTCTGCATCCACTTCCTTCCTGTATAAACCAACCCAATGTAAGTGAAAAGCATAGAAACAGCTGTTTGCTACTAGGCCCATCCATGGTGCAGACAAGTGACAGAAAAATATTTTACAATGACAGAGAGAAACTTCAATGAAAGAGAAAATGTTTGTTTGGTTTATTAACGCTCCACTGGCTGCATTGGTTTTATGTCTTATTACCTTTGTCACAGCCATTCATGCCCATCTTGCTTCCATCTGGACACACGTTGCACTTCATGCCCTTCACTCCCGTCTTGCAAGAACACAGACCCGACATCTGCTCACAGTCGTCTCGGACGGAACCTGCGGCGTCACAGTTGCAGGCTGCCACGGAGAGGTAGAGGAGAAAGGGAAGATTGATGAGAAAAAAAAGTAGAGACAAAAGTAGTAGAGACAAGAAGAGGGATTAGAATAGCTTGCTTTATATGGTGTACTAATGTGTCTGAAGCAACCTGAGCCTCTGAAGCCTGCTTCAGAACCATCTATCCGTCTCAGAGTCAAGGGGTGAGAACAGTTCATACAGCCTTAGGGGCCACAGAGGGAGGAGAAGATGTACAAGAAGGATGAGTACATAACAGAAACACACAAAAACAACCCCAGGGAAGGACATCAACCCCATCATGTTCCTAGAATCACTGATGTGTTTTTTACTCTCCTGCTGTACCTGGTATTGGCGTACAATGTGCTCTTTGCTTGCTGTGGGTAAACCTTGTTAAGGTCAGGCCACAGGTGAGGCTCCTACAGGCTTCCTGCTGTTAACTGAAAATGCTCTGTGGCTTTGGGAGCGTATGTCCAATGATACTTTAACGGCAGGATATGAGCTGGTCACCATATTTCATTACACCAAGAAAAACAAGGGGCAACGACCCCAGTCTTTACTGGAATACAAATGAATACAATTCATTCAATGTAGTCTTGACAGGACTAAAGGACACAGCTGGACTTCTTCCTTTAAAAAAAAAAAAACTATGTTGTTTAGGCAGTGTACTTTTCACTTTCCACACTAACTTAAAGGAAAGTTTAATACAGTAAATATCTACTTCTTAAACTAGCCACTGATTCTAGCCATGTACAAAAAAAGTTTTATTTTGCCTCTATCACAACTTTTATTTGTGTTGCAGTTTGGAATTTGCTCAGATTTACACAATACAATCAAGCTGATCAGTGAAAACACTAAAAATCTTAAATCTTTGCTCTTTTGTCAGATAAATAAAGGTTCATGCAATTACTGAACACACTGCTAGCTTTAAATTGGAGTGTTTTTATTGCTTCAGGGCAGATGCATCACTGTTGAATTTCAATTTTGTGAAAATTTATACTTCATTCATTCATTCATTCATTCCACTTGACTAACTTCACTACTCTGTACCAACAGAAGTGTTTCCTTACGTGTGCAGCCGCTCATGTTTTCGGTCACAATGCCACGGAAGTTCCAGAAGCCTGGCTCGCAGCGGTCACACTTCAGTCCCCCGACACCTGGTTTACAGGAACACTGACCAGTGGCTGGGTTACACGTCTTCTTGTAGGAGCCGTAGACATTACACTGACAGGTGCCTGAGAAGAACAGATCAATGTGGATGCCACTTTTAATTACTACTGTCTGAGACAGAATCTTTGATTTATGCTTTTCTAACTGTGAAAGACCCAATCATTTGTAACATAGAGCAGCTGAATACTGCTAACTATGCTGGATACTTTGTATTAAAGGTTTACACTAGGCTCAAATGTTGGGTAAGCCCTGTTCCACAAATAAAAAGGTGGATAAAGTGTGCTTTGGTGAGTTTCTCCCTAAATCTCTCTATATCCTTATTTTCTACATCTATACTGTACAGCTTGATGCAGCATTCTCTCTCCCCATCTATGTGCTATCATACATCAAGATCATCAGATGAAGAGATTTTTCTGTTGATAGAAAGCAACATTATCATAATTATTCCTTGGATTAAGATAAACCCGGACCAAGTTGAAATAATGCTACAACTTTGGTACTGTAATTTTAAGACAATAAATTACATGCTGAAACAGCCTGAGAGTATCTATAGTATTTCTTTGAGTGCACGCGACAAAGCAAAGGGTCAAAGCGGGACACAAAAGATGACTTACTAGGACATCCGGCTTGTTCGACTCCTAGAGCAGGCGTCACACCATCAGAGCAGCAGCCATACACAGACTGACTGCAGTGCTGGGGCTCAGGAAGAGATGTGGCTGAATTTGCTGATGAGGTAGGAACAAAAAGGGAGAGGAAGATGGGAGATGGCACAAGGACAGAAAGAAGAACACCACAACATTTGAATGATTAGTGTGGGGAGGGGTTTAGTACGAGGGGAGTAGACAACACAATCTCTGGGCAACATGTAACTTTTTGTTAACAATGAGATTGGCTTGAGGGGCAGAGGTGGAGAGGCTGGCAGTCGGCTTCAAGATAACAATTCTATTTGCTACTTTCTCCACAATGGCTCAAAATCAGGGGGAAAATGATGCTATTACCTCCAGTGAAAACAAACAATGGCATTGCTGGAGAATGCAGCTGACATTTACCACCTACTAGGAGGGATGTTCTCTTCATTTGTTCTTGTCTAATATTATGGAATTATGCGGCCGCCCTACAACTTTTCAGAAAAAAAAAAGCCTACTGCATAATGTGAAGGAATGTGCCAAACAGTGTCTGCCAGCACACAGTGTGTGGAGAGCTCCTTTGTCTAACGATGCACAAATCTTCAAACTAGTGCAACAGCTCTGAATACAGAACTACACTGAACAAAATAAAAGCAAATGTGTTCCCATAACTTGGCATTTTTCCAGAAATGGGAACAGAACAACAGTAGGAGGAAAAAGGGGTTTGTTTAATGGCCAAGGCAAAAATATGATTGTTCAAATTCTCTCCAGTCTATGGTCTGAAAAGTAAAGTTGTAGAGATAGAAAGCAAAACTCTTTCCCTCTCTCTTTTTCTGTTTCTCTCTATTCACTCCCCGATCTGTTTTTCTTGTGTTGTTCATTTGGAGTTTGGAGGCCAGAGATACAGGGGCCATAAATCACACTGTTACTGGTGTGGATATGAGCCTCAGCCTAATGGTGATGACTCGGCTCGCTCTTTTTCCAGTGGTTTCCCTCTCCAGAGATGGGCTTTGGACACACTTCATTTAACTTGCCACTTTCCTGCTCTCCATTCAGCTATCTGTACTGAGCCTATTAGAACAAAGAGAACTTTTAATTTCATATGTTCTTCCATACTTCAAAGGTTTTTCCTCTTCAGTGGCCGTTGTCCGGTACAATGCAGTTCGCTGTGATGTGCAATATTACCCTCACATTTTCAGTGTCTGTTGCTGTGTTTTTTCTGCTGTGATGACTGAAGCTTGTATTTTATATTCCTGCAAGGGAACATCTGCATGTTTGTTTGTATGATATACAATATGGTCTGAAGTGCTATCACAGGCAGAATTTACAAATTTACACGCCATATGCCATATGATACCATATGATGCCATATGATGCCATATGATGCCATATGATACCATATTCAAAATAGTTAACATTTTCTTAATCAGAACCTCTAAAAACAGACAAACGTTTTTTTTTTCTGCTCCACTAGTGAGAGCTTGTATGTCCTGATAAGTTGCTAGAGTTGAGGTCAAATGAAGTTTCTCTTTAAACAGCTAATGTGGAGGGCAGTGAAGATCTGAGTTTTACTATTAGCCAATAGGAGAAGAGAGCCCTGAGCTCTTGTACCCATAGAGAGCTCTTCAAAAAAGGATTGATTATCCATGGATGGTAGAGAAGCGTGACAGTCAGTGCCCAAGGAGGTCAGCTTAGGAAGGAAAAGGATCTGCAGGGATGTGTTTGAAAACACTGGCAACTCCTTCATGCTCACTCTCTTC
>OMLM01008718.1:17284-39281 GCA_900302695.1 Helostoma temminkii
AACTCTCTTCATCCTCCTTTCTTTTAGACCCATGGGGAATTAAACAGACTGGAATGCTCCATGGACAGAGCTACCATTTCAGCAGAAGTTCTTCATATAACAAAGCCATGGAGAAAAAGGTGGCTAACTTTTGCTACTTAGCCACTGATCAAATCTTGGTTGATAAATGCCATTCATTTGCAAGCAAATAGAGTTTTTTTATACTGCAGGGAGCTGGGTAATGTGGTTTCCTGAGAGTTAAGAAGCAAGCTTGCGAACCACAAGTTTAATAGTTTTCAGAATGTTTGGGAAAGAAAGTGAATCATTATAGCTATCAGCTCAGTCTATACATGGGTCTGTGAGAAAGATCCTTAACTCTGCACACTAGCCAGCCCCAGAGGACCAGTCAGTTTCCAGATATGAACAAGAGCATTGCTGAAAAGCAGCAAGTGTGTTGAGTCAACTTTCCTTTGGCAAATTACACAAACATACACATCAACTTTAACCTTGACATTCTTCACTTGCTTGCTGCTTTTGGCTACATTTGGTCAAACTGCTGAGACAACAGAGCAGTCAGATTTTCATTCCAGCTACAGACTATAACTACCCCATCGATGGATGAAATGAGTGGAGAATGGGATGTTAATGGCAATGAGTCTTGATGAGGGTGCTTCTGCATACTGTAATGGCTTTATCTTTGAGTGGTGTTATGTACCGACCTGCACAGGGGCCCTGATTTTGAATCAACAAGTGCTCTTGTTTTTCACATCTGGCCTTCTTCAGCTCACACTCATTGCTGTAGGTTTTTCCGTCTGAGCCACAAACCTGCAAAAGAATCGCAGAAGGTTGAGTACTGCACGATGTAAATGTTAACCCTAGATTCTTTGTACTATTTTCACTCATTTTATCAACTAACGTATGGCATACTCATGGCACAGTGAAGCATGTATCGTGAAGTATATATTATAAGTATATAGTGTGATTAATCTTAGCAACAGGTTTTTACACAAACTGACTCTTATGTGTTGTAAAGATTAAACCTAGCAGTGGTTATTGTTCAGTGGATTTTGAAAGCACCCGTACCAGATTGTGAGGCACACTTTGGCAGGTGAAGTCACAGATGCAACGATCCTCCTCTGTATCCTCATCCCACACACCCCCAAACATGCTGCAGCGGTCTTGTTCACAGGTTTCCACACCTGATCCTGACCCTCCTGAGCCACAGTCTGCATGAAAGTCTGCATTTTGCGGGATAAATACACACACGCATTAACAAAACATACTACTGCACAAGAGAGATGTCACATTGTCAGTTCAGTAGTTGGAAAGCTTCTCTATGTTAATTTCTATTAAATTTAAAGTAACATTTAAACTTTGGAAGCATCAGAAAGTTAGGATTTTCATCAGGCTCACTGTGGAGCAAGGGAACCCGACGCATTGCTGGTAGACTAATGACCAAATGCAGTGAGGACAAGAGATTGACTAAACAACCAGTGAGGCATACTCTTTATTTCAATTAAATCAGAGACAAAAAAGGGAGGGAATTATTAACTCTGGCCTCCAAGTGTGCAGGCAGAATGGGTGGCAAGCCCTGCTTTATGGGTGCCTGCATTCTCATATGAGAATGCCACTAATTGCAAAGTGTTCTGTAAAATCTAATTATCTCCTGAGACTTTAAAGAAAATTGTCCAAGCACTTCCTTAACTGTGGTCCTGCTTGGCCTTTTATTAGTTTTAAATATGCACCTTCCTGAATAGCTGCTCAAGCTGACCTTACTGCATGATCTTGGTAAAAGAGGTAGCAAGGCCAAACACGGTCCCCTAATCACTTATGAGAATTTGTGCTTTCACAAAACTCCTGTTATTATTGAAGTGTTGTGCATACTTTAGCACAAGGTAAGGAATCCAAGGTTGAAAAGAGATACAAGATGAGGGAAAAACACTCTTTGGAGTTTCATTTATGAAAAACAAATTGGGGGATGTTGCAGAGTGCAGGCATAGAAAGGGGGAGGATCCTGCTTTTGAAGTTGCAAAATTCACCTACAGAGGAACTCCTGAGGGAGAATACTGTAGGTGAGTGTGTGTGAAGCTAGGGAATGAAAGCAGTCAACACAAATGTCAGACAGAAAAGAGAGGCACCCTGGAGGATGGCAAAAAGTTCATTCGAAACGCATTTGTTATTCAAAAAAGCAATGCAGTCCAACTAAAAGCTCTGAGTGTAGCTGAAAAACTCACAGAACATCAGGTAATCAAGATATTTCCTTCTCCTGCTGACTACTACTTCAGTATACTACTACTACACTGTATTGATATGCTACCTCTAATGGTGAAATCAATGCCGTAGTGATGGAAGTGCCACTTATCATAACCCATCTTCTAAAGTAGATTATGGAGCAGGTCACAGTGCAGGGAAAGGGCAGGGGCAAATGAATCCCCAACATGATTTCTGATACGGGTCATCAGCAATGGATCGCTCCCCCCACAAACATCAGGTCTAGTTAAGGACTGAATCTGTTTCCATTTTAAACTGAACCTCTGGCTCCAATCCTTTTGCTTGAATTTGCTGTTGTACCTATTTATTGACTGTAAACCACAGTCTTTCAACTGCTGCTGACATTATCCCAGGTATTTGTCTTCAGATGTCATCTGAAAAGTAGAAGTCAGCTGACTCCAGAACAGATCAGAAAGAGAAATAACAAGAGCTGAGGCACTGACATTTGGTTACTGTAAGGCCAGCTCAGCAAGACCCAGTAAAAAGGAAATGCAGGAGTTACAAATTCATATTCTGCTCATGCCCCCTCACAGAGACAAGATAAATAAATAAAAAAAGGTAAGACATTAGAATGGAATAAATAAAAGTGAAGGACGAAGGGGGGTCCTAATTAGCTGTTGCTCTTTGATGTGCCTGCCACCCGTACTGCCTATGAACCTTTCAATTAATACATCCCCAGCTAAGATGGCTGCATCAGCTATTCTCTCTGCACTGCCCATCCGTTTCTTTTTACTCAATCATGTCAGAAGCCTGAGTCTATTTAGCCAAGGGAGCTCCATTATGAAGACAGAATTCAGCAGAGGAGAGAAGAAAGGAAATGAATAGCATAAGAATAATGTCCAAGACTGACAGACAGGAATAAACATTAGAAAGATTTAAATAATAGAAGACAACACTAGAGTCAAAGCCATCTAGAAGAGTGTGATTAAAAATACAGAAGAAAGAAAAATAGGGCAATATGGGTGAATAACAGAGGATAGAGATGAGAAAATGTGTGTGGTGGACTGCAGCCTGATTATATTTGGTCAGCCGGATTAGTCATGCCAACATCGGTGGCTCCAGAAGTGCTGTTACTGTGATACCTTTGTTATCATGGCCTGTGAATATCAGCTTGTATATCCATCATTTGAAATCTTTCCCCAGTACAGTGTGTCACCGTACAGATTGAAGGCGTCTGTGCTAAAGAATGCAGTGCTGTGCAATTTGCCTTTTTTTTTTGTTACATCTATCATCCTCGTACGGCCTGCTTTAATGGATGCACACTTTAGTCCAAATTAAGTTGTTGTATGATAGACAGAGATGGAGTGTCATGGGGAGAAGGGATCCGGTGTTTGGAGATGGCAGAAGGACAAAAGAAGTTTTGTTGCCTCAACAGAAGGTTACAAGCCCTGTGATGGATGGACAATGATGAAAAAATCCGCTGATCTCACTCCTCCTTTCCCACCCAGCTACCCTTGTTGCTTTTTCTCTTGCACTTTTGGAGCTTTCTTGATCTGATCTGTGCAATGTGAGGGAGCTGGGCGTGGATGTGCATCGCTGTGTGATCCTGCACTCATAATCTTGTTTATTAAAAGTCTATTCAATTAAAATGGGCCTGGACTCCTGTAGGTGATGCACTGCTCTCAGTTGCCACTTTGTCAGTGTCGAGAAAAGAAGCTGAGGCCAGGCCTACCCGAGTGTGAAATTAAACAGGTGATAAATTTCCCTGTATGGCCGACAATAGGAACACTGTCATTTTTCATTACTGCTAAATAAAAGGCGGGAGAAAACAACTTCCATTTTTATGCTCTGTAACCCCTCCTCCCTGCAAGACTAATGAGGATGGTTTTAAGTCAGGTTTACATAAGTGAATAAATCATACATTCACTTCCTCTCCAGGCTTATCTTAGATATAAGGTATGGAGTGTGGTGTTGTGAACACTAGTGATGTAGAGCTTTGCTGCTGTCTACAACACAGCCAGAAAACACAGTCTTTGGTCTTTTAATCTGTGACAGATAGTTTTATTAGACAATGTATATTTCAAATTTGGCCAAAACCATACATGTGGCACTGAAAATATGAACAACAAATCCTTTGGAATGGAATGCACCGGAGTCATAGTCAAGTATCCTGCAGTCATACCCAGATATTTCAAGGGGGGAAAATAGCAACTTAGTTTTGATCGTTTTACAATCACACTAGACATCCTGTGGAGGGCCTGGTTTAATTTGAGGGTACTCAAAGGACTGAGAACAGAGTCTGCTGAAAAAGACAGAACTAGTGGTCACCCCTGGGGTGAAATTTATTGATTTCAGAGATCCCATCTCCACCCATATCTGTGAAAGCATTGTTGCCCCTTTTGTCGAGAGGCGGAATTTTGATGTAGGGAGTGCAAAATGTAGAAAGACATGAGTGGGTGGGATGGCAGGGAGTAAAAAAAGGCTCTATTGTGTAAGTCTGATGGTTTTCTCCGAATCAAAATGAGCAAGTGATAGAAAAATGGACGATGTTCAGAGACAGCATGAGAGAGAGAATAAAACAGAAAAAATACGCACCACACGCAAAGCATTGCCCTTGGGGAGGTAGAAAACACCATTTTTGCCTGGTACCAGACAATCAAATGACAATGAGGACACACTGTATGGACGTATGTATGCGTGGTGACAGTATGTCTGCATCACAGGCATACAGCTTCTTCATGCTCCAAATACAAAAAAGGTCACTTGTCACAGTCAATGAGATGATGCTAAATCGACCACAAGAAGCTTTGGCTGTACGATTCATCTCAAAAGCCTTGGGCCAATACGGTAGACAATGGTAAAAAGAAAAAAAAGGAAAAGACAGAAACACCGCTGGCTAGCAATCAAAATGGAAGTGGATTCCTCTCATCTCTATTTGCTCTGTCCCTCATCTACCCTCCGTTTTATTCTCTCCAGCAATCCTCCCTGCCGGCAGGTGTAATCTGCTCCCCTTCACACCTTGTCAGAGGATGACTATGTTTCGCTGTGATGACCCACCAGCCACAGGGGAACGGCATTACTGCTTTCTGCATGACAACCAGAGCTTGACATGTTTCTCCCTCCAGAGTCATCCCCAAGATGGGCCAAGTGAGGGACTGATACAGTGCTCTGCCTGGTCTGTCAGCGCTGATCAAGATATGACTAGACTTAGATCTCATTTATTCAGATTATGGAGGAATGACAGAGCTACGGAAATCACTAAAAGCCATTGGTCACACATTTTAAAGACATATTGGGATAAAAGGGCTTGATAAGTGTATACTGTAAATTCTAAAATACAATATGACATTCAATCGTTGTGTTAACACAAACAAAAAAAACCTTGCCTCTAACGGATCAAATGAAATGTTTTGTGTGTTTGTGTCCTCATCCAGTATGAGGAATGATCAGTTTGATTGGACAGTTTTTCGTATTAATAGACAGATGTTATTCATTAATCTACCTGTTATAAATAATTAATTGCAAATTATTACTGTCTCCATTATGAGCGTAGTCTAATGTGGTATTAAGGACAATAAAAAACCTGTCTACAATATAAGAATTCACAGTAACTGGAGAAAATGAATATAAGAGATGCTCTAATAAACAAGACAGCCAAAGCATGATGATTATTGTTAAAAAGTGCACCTGACCTGAACATAATCACCCAGAAGTAATTTCTGTTCCTGTAACAGGTTTTGTTTATGGACACGCACTATGACTTTCAATTCATCTTTTGCTCTGTTAGCCTATTGGCATGCTGAGTTGGAGCAACTGGTAGTGCAACCATTATGAAAATCCACAGATGACTGAATACTGTACCACAGGTCAGTTGATAAAGATAATTACACCATTTCAATGGCCGATTGGTTAACATAATTACACCATTTCAAAGTCAATTTCCTACCTTCATCGCAGCTACTGGGCTTCACCACATCAATTCTCTTCTTCTGCATGCAGGAGGACATGCTAAGTTCACACTTGTTTTTGTAGGTGGTGCCGTCACTTCCACACACTGGGGAGAGTGCTTCGCCTGGGCACTGTGGGCACTCACACTTATTCTGGACACACTTGGCGCCCCAGGCGCAAACAGTGTTGCCACATGTTTCTGTATTGCACACAAAAAAAGGACAGATCGGTGCATGATGGGTCAATGAAAAAATGGGAATAATGGATCTAAAAGACACCAGACCTTAAAATGCATCTCTGGAATAGATATTTAAATGAGACTTCTCTTTTTCTCTCTTTATTGCTACACTTGCCACTTCCTCTTGTAATACAGCCCTCTACCAACACTGACATTATTTTATTTTTTTTATATATAATTTTTCCCTTAGCAATTTCCCATCTGAGTATCCTGCAATTACATTTTTAATATTCACATGACAACAGAATAATAACTTTTGACAGTCTTAACTCACCTAGGTTACAAAAAGGAAACATTTATATTATCATTTAAAATTTAAACATAATAACTAAGACAAATGCAGGCACTGAATAAATGTGTGCATTACTTACTGCACTCTCCTTGGCTGACCACTCGGAGGTCCATCTGTTCTTTGCACGCCCGAACATGCAGCTCACACTCGCTATTGTAGGTAGTGCCATCACTGCCACACACAGGCTGGTGGGACTCCACACACTCCGATGCACACACACACTGCCCGGTCTGGGCATCGCAGATTGCCCCGAATGAGCAGTTGGCACAAGCCTCATCTAAAAGAAGATAAGGATAAAGGTGAAAGATTAATACTTGTATATTTATGTATATCTATATGTATGTCATAAAGCTGTGATAAAAACATTACCCTAAATTTAGAAATCATTATAACTATTATACTCTTTTTATATGTGTGGCAGACAATCAGGGAATCAGTTTTATCTTGACTATGCAAACTATCTTTGCATTGTGATTTTTTTTACTGCACATATTCACATTATTATTGGTACAATAACAACATCTCTATGGCAATCTTAATCCACTTATGGTCAATGTTTAACACCTATCAAGCTAAAGATAGCACAAACATGCAATTTACAAACATAATTATATACTTACTTATAATTTCCCTCACTTTTTATGCATTCAAGTAGACAACAACCAGAAAATAGCAATTACAAAGATAATAATAATAATAGTTTGAGCCGCACTTTTCCTAGAGCTAAAACTAAATAACTGAACACAAAGAGCTTTGGAGGTTCTCAGCAAAAATAAAAAGGGGCTGCCAGAAGAACAACGATTTCTGCAACACTGCATCAATCAGTACTTTATGGGAGATTGGTCAGAACTGAAAATACTCATGAGAAAAAGCCACATGACAGCCTGGCTGGAGTATGCCAAACGACACTTAAAGGAAAAAGATTCTCAGGGTTGATGAGACAAAAATTGAACACTTTAGCCTGAATGCCAATTGGTGTATCTAGTAAGAGCCAGGTACTACTCTATCAGCTGGCTACAACCATTCCTGCGGGAAAGCAGGACGCCAACACTATCTTTTAGGGATGCTTCTGAACAGCAAGTACTGGGAAACTGGTCAGGATTGAGTGAGAAAAGTCGCACTTTCGTGGTTTGTATTTATCGCTTTGTAAGGTTGTTCACATCTACTTAAGACTGTGCTATTTTCAACAGCATCTTACAACTGCACCAAGCACATGAAATGAGTATTGTCTCTCCAAAAGACTGTGTTGAGATACACAGAAGGCTTAGAGAGCTCTTTCCTTATTAGTTGGAAGATTCACTTGGATCATCTCTGAAGGATGCGCCTGCTTCTGGAGACAAAGT
This sequence comes from Helostoma temminkii, assembly GCA_900302695.1. Taxonomy (NCBI): domain Eukaryota; kingdom Metazoa; phylum Chordata; class Actinopteri; order Anabantiformes; family Helostomatidae; genus Helostoma; species Helostoma temminkii. Next base: position 25,296 of record OMLM01008718.1, read on the forward strand.
TATTTCCCCGGAAGAAACCACAAGGCAGGGTCAGAGTACTTACTGATGTCACATGGGAAGCATGATCCAAATGAGAAGGCAAACATGAGGCCTTGTAGGTAGGGAGGGCTTGCAGCAGAAATACCTCTCCCTTTGACACCAATTACAGCAGGAGGATTGCATTAACACATCTAGCTATCACATTCAATTAGAGGCAGACTAATAAGTGCTGCTGATTTAGCACTAATTGAGAATGGCAAATTTGGTCAATAGAATGTTCCACATTATTAATCTATTTATTACTATTTTAGAGTCTTTAACTTCATTCATCTTTCCCTCTAAACACCTGAAGAATTAAAAGGAATTTAGGTAGAATTGCATAATTCACACCAAACCACTACTATAATGTTTCCGCCCGTGACATGGAGCTGATTTTTACTACCTTACATGCTGTTTTGTTGATTGCGAGTTTTGAATCTTTTGAAAATAATTATAACTGAATAATTGAATTTCTTATTTCTTATTGGCATTGCCATTTCATATATTCCATGTACACTATTGTATACAATATTATGCGTACTGGGAAATTTGTGAATTTTACACTGGGAGAGTAACTGTCATGTAATTATATTTTATTTTGCATTATCAACTTCTGAAAGCAGCTACTATACAAATTTCAGTATTAGTCAATATTCATCTTTGAAATGAAGCGAAGGCAAATTATGAAAAATAAGTAGAAATACCTCTACAGTGTAAATGCAGTTCTTAAGTTGCAACTATTTTGGGACCCTACAGTTCAGTTTCATCATCGCTGTCTCTGTGCACACAACCAGATCCATTACACTATTGTTTTCTAAAGTTGTTGTAGAAAAGCTGAGTTGGCCAGCAGACAGCCATCCAACACTTTTGGGATTAATTGGAATTGGAAATAGAAGCCAGCCCTCAGCATCAGTGGCCGACCTCACTAATGCTCTTGTTTTCTACATGAGAGCAAATCCTTTTTGGTTGCAAAATACTGTGAAATGCCATAGCAGCATATAAGTACCTATTGTTTAGCAATGAGGTGTTCAACAAATTACACAAGAGCATTGTTTATGGTGTGCTCATTTACTTGTAGTTGGTAATTTAATTATTTATAACTCAGACTACATGATAATCTATATTCATCGATCAGATACTGCTTTTAATGCTGAAAGGGAGTTCTGACTTTTCCACTGAAATGTCAGATGAAGAGGATCCATAAATATCTAAGGTTGTCTGTGACAAAACAAATATCTAACATAACATAACAAAAAAACTGAGTGTCTGTAAAAGGGAGTTGCTGTGGTTGGAGATTCTCTCTGGTAGCAACATCTATAAATCTATAAGTGGCGGTGGTGAGTGTTGTCCTTTATCAAGCCCTATGTCCTGATAGCGGCCTCGCTTCTTTATCAGCTCCTGCCCCTCGCACCTGGCTCTCCACACTGCCTGATGCTCCAAACAACATGAATCATAAACAAGTCAGAAAGGAGGGGAACTTTGGTTCAAACCAGGAGAAGGGGAAGACTTATCGCCATTACTGTTAATGCTAATGTAGATGTCCATTTTCTGTCATCTTGGATTCACTCATCTGTGAGTCTGTCATCATTAATTTTGAGTTTTAGTGAAAACTCAAAATTCTCCTCCCAAAGGCAAATAAGTTCAAAACCATACAAAGTTCACATTTCAAGGTAAAAACTCTTGGCTAGGAAACATGGTACGTAATCATGATGTTAAAAAGTGAGAGCCATTGTGCTCTGGAACCTGGGGTCTTTCATCTTACCCAAATACCTTTCATGTCCACCAATGTAAGAAGCTTGTAAGCCCGGGAAGATGCACAGTCTGAAACACTGAGCTGAACATCAAAGTAATATTTTAAGAGCTTCTCAAGCGAAGTCTAACATGATCTATCATCTGTATAAAAAACATTTTGCTGTGGACTGAAATAAAAACTGTTACAAAACATTAGAGCAAGCCAGTCCAGGTAAGCACCTGATTCAGGCCAACTGCAGATCAAAGTCCACACCAAATGTAGCCCACAACATCTCTGGCCAATGAAAACCTGCCAGAGATGTCTTAGATGCGTTGAGATCAGCTGAGAAGTTACACTTCAATACTAGAACAAACTTTGAGCCAGTGCTAGAATTGAGATCAGTGGAGGTGATATTCGTTTATGAATTTCTACTCTATGCCATCTGAAGAAATATAAAATGGTATATATTAATTTTTACACATACTGCCATACTGAATGTTAATATTGAAATAAAAAATAAGAAGAATAAGAAGAATGTGTCACACAAGCAACTTTTATTTGCTATGACAATTTCCTAGTTCTGATGGTATCATTAATTTATTAATATTTGGCTCTTCCGTCTTTCTATATTTCCCGTTGTGTCACTCCATGAAGTATCAAACCACTAACTATAAAGCTTCTGCTGCCCTGGACTTAACAAGCTACTGATGTTGGTTCTTGCACTGCCAAAGCTTTTGTTATTGTGTTTCATGGTAGTGTTTGTGAAAGTGAGTGTGAGGAATAGGGGCACTCTGGTATAAAAAAAGTGGCCTTGAAAGCATGAAGCACTGAGTCATTGAGGAGACAAAAAACCAAAGACCCTCCAGCTTTATAGCATTTTGTTGATATCCTCAGAGGGAAAAACCCTGAATTGTGGCTGAGGGTGCCTGAGTATTACCTCTGGATTAAGCAGAAAGAAGTAGGCTGGTTTGTGTTTTGAAGGCTTGTGAACATGCCTGGGCGATAACAACTCCCCTGTCGACGGCTGCCTGGTCTGTACACTATTAACTCTGGCCCCACTTTCTCTGCTCCTCCTCATCTTATTTACCTCCATCCTCTTCCCCCACTGCATTTATTACTTTCCCCTCCCTCTTTCCTTCGCCCTCGTTTCATCATCTCTCTCCAGACACTCTCATGCTGCTAGTGTGACCTATATTTCTTACTCAATTGTGTATATCATTTCCAACACCTGTGGGAGAAAAAAAGGGAAATTTGTTATTTCCTTTTCTCAAATGATTCAGGTGCCTCTGCTCTCATCTGTTTAGGTAAAGCCATATGAACAAGCCTTTTTCCAAAGCGAATTTATATCCAGCTGGGGGTCTATTAACCGTGTGCACCTCTCTCAGTCCACCTTACAAGGTCACCTGCCACTCAACTGCAGCGGGAGGAAAAAATCTCAGAATAATAACAAATGTCACTTATATCACTATCGGGTTGCACCTGAGCCAAATAGATAACCACTATGTTTCCAGCCTAGAGGGAAGGAAATGAAATTATAACTGGGCTCACAAGAGGCTGTAAGGCTGTAGAGAGTCACACACACATACATAGTTAAGCGCACACACGTACATATTTTCTTTTGTTGTGGCACCTCTCTCACCTCTTAAACTATTGCTGCTCTCACCTGCCTCTCATAAGCTCGTACGGTTGAGTCTGGAAGCCATAAGTATGACAGCTCACACATTATAGCATGTGTAGATGGAAATAACAAAACACAGCCTTTAAACAAAAACATTTTCTGATGGCTACTTCGAAAATGACACATATAACAGCAAATAAAGGCCCACATTACTGTTGTTGCTGAAAATGTGGCATTTTGTTATTGTCATGAAGAAACAAAGTGACAACTAAAGCACTGCATCTGGACATGTCATAATGTTAATTAAGTCACAGAAAATCCTCACTTAATTTACCACTTTCTTTCGTTGCTCATGCATTTAACTTTTAATTCCTCTCAACACCTACCTGAAGGCAACATATGCTCTTCTTCCTGCTCTCTTTTTCTGCTCTATAAACATGTATAGTATATTAGTGGTGGGAATAGCTTGTGATAATTAGGTGAGATAATAGCTTAAGTCAGTGGGTTGTTATGGTGCTGAATAAAGCCCCATAAAGCTGTGCAAACAGCCCAGAAATAACCCACATTATCATCTGCATCATTCCTCGGCTGGCTCGAACTTTGCAAGCCAATGCCTCAGCATTTTTATGGCACCATTGCGCTGATGCAGGCCTGTTCCTCTGGGAGCCAAGAACCATCCATAGTGCTGGATTACAGACAGGGCCCTCCGCTCCGCCAGCTCGCTGTGCCTCTCGCTTTTTAAAATAAAGACTATTCATTACAGTCGAGGGACCCCGGGCCGACAGACCTGCCATCTACCTGCAGTGCGACGCACCAAATTGAGTCAGCCTGCCTGTCCACCGACCAAACACACTCTCGCTCCATTTCCTGTTGGCATACATTCTTATACACTGGATTTCAATTTAGAGAAGGCCGGGAGAGAAAGATGACAGATGAAATAAACAGGGAGGAAGAAACACAGTCCATGCAGGACCTCTCAAACAACAAAACCTATCATCTAGTTGCAATAAGAAAATTACTTAACACTACTAATTTTACAAAACAATCAGACTAGCTCCTGCCACTGTTTAGAGTATAATTCCAAACTAGCAAAATGGGACTAATTCAGTTATATTGATCACTCTGCTAACTGCTTAGCTCATCCACAAATACAGCACCAGAGAGGCCAGCTCATTTTCATTGTTATGATCTTCAAAATATGCAGAAAAAAATCTATTGTAGTAAAACTGAGAGAATGAGGTAACTGATAGAGTTGGGCCAAGGGGCTAATAACCGCTGTACTTCTGCCCAGTGTGTGTGAAAAGCAAATGGCTTGATGTATACTCAATCACCAATTACAGTCAGTGGGAAAATTGGCCTTCTAAGATGGCATTAAGCCATCACGAGTATTCACTAAGTGAGTTTACCAAGCTGTAAAAATCTGTCCGTATGGCTGTGTGCCTGTATAGTAGATATCAAGATCTTTTTACCACTTGAAGCTCTGCTGTCACTGGTATACTAATGACTAGCCAGCACTTTGACACTACAGGACAAAGCCAAGTGACTCATGTTGCTAATTAAAGACAAGTATGCTCCCAGTCCCTTTATCTGGGAATAAAGTACATCTTCACTTAAAGGTCATAACAACTGAATGGGAGTCTTGGTGGGGAAGAGTAGGAGTAAAGAGATAAAGAGTAATGAAGAAGAATCAGGAAAGTGACCTAAATATGTGTTAAGTTTTGTTTTAACTTTAAAACAGAAAGCCCCAGGGGTTCTCATGTGAATATAGCTCCATATAACTGTATGTATGTATGGATTATATGTTTGACTTTGGGTAATGTAGCAATACAAAATAATTTGAGCTTATATATTCAACAAGGTGATATTATTTTGATCATACCTGTTATTCACATTTCAAAAATAATATAAGACCATAATTATTATATAAGAACAATATTTCATTTATTTATTATTTTAAATCTGTTTTGATGTGCAGACACTTACCGCAGGGTCCTTTGGCTTGGATGTGAATGCTCTTCTGCAGAGCACAACCCATTGCTCGCATTTCACATGGGCTGCCATAACTGTGGCCGTCGGATCCACACACCGGATCAGTCATTTGTGGACAGACCTCGGGGCACTCGCACACCGGCTCGTTGTTCTTCACCACGCACACTGCCCCGTGATCGCACTCCTTACCCATGCAGGGGCTTGGATCGTTGAGATCTGAAGGCCGATCAGCCAAGACATTGAGAGCAAAGTTAGAGAGGTGGTACTAAACAGAGTAGATGAGGAGTGGGGAGAATATAAATTAGAGGTTGGAGAAAGGTCTGGGGCTGGAAAGGGCATAGGTGACAGGAAAGAGTATACGGTAGCTACATGGAGAACAGCAGGATTAGTGTTAGAAAGGGACTGAGGAGGAAAACAGATTAGATGGAATATGCAATACGGCCCAATTCCTATGATACCTCAGCTTCCTCAGCTTCCTATGTCATTTCCTTGCCTTTGTGCCTAACCTGCTGTATCCTGATTTTTTTAAGAATCCACCGGTGACATGAGGACAGCGGATGAAAACATGGCCCTGTAGCACAATAGAGATGAAACAGCCCAGAAACAATGGTTGCGCAGTGCTTTTTTTTTCAACCGAGTAAACGCCTGGATTAATTGATGTTCCCAATATGGCCCTTCAAAGGCTGCCATTTGCATCTTAGTCAGAACCACTGCTTCAGCCAAAGCTGGCTGAGCTGACATAGAGGAGCGAGAAAAGGATGAGCACTAAGGAGAGAAAATGTAGAGAACGGAGAAAGAGAAAAGAAGAAAGAGCCTCCTACTTAATAATTCAAAAAAGGCAAGCTCCTGGGCAGAGGCAGATATGAAATATGAACATCACAGAGAGGTGTCTGCTTCAGTCTCTTCTTCTCACGCACTAACTCCAACATGACTTCATTAAAATGAGGACTGGATTTTGCACCTATGATTCTCGGTAGCGGCAGATGGGTGTAGGTTGGGCTGATATAACCTGACTTGATCATGAGAGGAAAAAATTGGAAAAAATAGTACGAACAATTCTTTGATCACAGCATGCCATTCTAACTCAATCAATTCTTCACAGTTTTATGTGTCAGTGAAAATATTACATGGCATTTTGTGTATACTGAGTCAAGATGCCAGAGTGTGTGTGTCCCTGCAGCTTTAGGGCTATACTGTAGCATGGTGTAAACTCTAGTATCAAGAAGTAGCAAGAGATGATATCCTGCTCCATAGTGAATTTCATTCAGAAAGCTTCACGCATGAGTGATGGATCACTCAGCTAAATGCGGTGTGTCTGCAAATACAAGAAAAAAGCAGACGGATCAAATAATTTTTGGTGAGCGCTGGTGTAAATTCAAAGAGGTGCATTTTATACCCAAAGTGAACAAAACTAATTCCTTTTCTAGTCTAGATGGGTGGGGCTGCTGTCATGGAAACTGGCCCTTGTAATGACACCACCCATGGCTCCATCATTACTGTGACCATTATGGGATTAGATGGCATCACAGGGGGCCGATGTGGCGTGCTTGGTGCCCCATGATTCATTACATCAGTGTAGAAGCATTCTGTAGTGTATCTACTCAAAGAACTAATGCTGGGGTAAATTATCAACTGATAACACAGGCGGAGGCAATTAGCCTGTTTCACTCTGATTAAAGCAGTGGGAGCTGTGTGTCAGATAACAATCAATGTAACCTGAACATTTTAACCAATCCTGTGAACCATGTTTCCAAATTATGTTAGAAACTACATTATAGAAATAAAAATTTAAAAACTGTTTTCCACTCTTTCCTTGTGGCTAAATTGTGGCTGTAACTGAACAAATCTTTCCAGATCTCAAACAAAGACACATGCTCTCCCGATTCCGAAAGTGAATGTTTCAGATTAGAAGGTGGAACACAGCTATTGATTTCTGTGTTTTGATGCCAGGCTCCTATTTCAAAAGAGATTGAAGGTGCCACATAAATATGTAAGCTGTTCAGTGCTGCTTAATTTGGTACGGCTTCAAAAACAATTGATTCTCCGTGATCTCTTTTCAATGCCTTGTGTGTGTCTGTGAGTGTGTGTGTAACAGCTTGTGATCCGAGCTTAACTGTACAACCTTGGCCTCCATAAAAGTTCACCAGCCCACTTCCCAAGGACAGCCTCCTAAAACACAACTGCAGCCTCAGATAAGGCCTTTGTCTCCCATTCTCTTTGTTGCACACATAAAAAAGATGAAAGAATTCCCCTCCAAAACTAATTTTTTATCATGCTCTACCTCTGGGGGGCAAAATTTCCGCCTGATTTATTAACTGGAGAGGGTGTACGGAAAAAAAAGACAAAACTCCCCGAGTGTGAAAATCTTATGACACAGTTAAAAACTGAAGCTGTCTTTTTACTCTCTCTTGGATGCAGGCACAAGCTTTGAAATGGCAGCCTGTCACAACTAAGGCTTGTGGGATGGTGTTCACAAGCTCCCTTTCTCTTCCTGGTCGTCTACCAAACACTTAAATCCATCTCTTCATGCATGCATTTGTGTTTCTGTGAGCCAGATCCAGACCAAAAAAGTTGGGTTTAAACCAAGCTATTTATACATGAAAATTTGCTTGACAGTTTAATGAGAAAATCCACGCAACACGGAAGCACAGTAGCCAAGGCATTATTTTAGTGGCTGAGCAGGTGCAGTGAACGGTGTGCTGTGGCAGTGGCAAAAGTCAAGAGAAACAGTAAAGACAAGAAATATTAGTAATTCTTTTTAATCAAGGATTCTGCTCTGCTAGCGTGCACTGTGCATTGTTTCTGTAGCAGCGCTGTGTCACCTCAGTTTGTATCCTCTACTGCCAGCTGCTGTGTAACTTCTCTATTTTGATTAGTGTGGCATTTTAATGGCATGGCACTGCTTCAGGACTCACAGCGGATTACTTCAGGTTAGGCCGCACTGTGTCTACTCATCCCAGCAGATGCACTGACTGGCCACATTGAATACTGAGAGGACACATTCCTCCGGGGTAAAGTCCGCTTACCTGTCTGCGTCAACAATCATTACTACCTACTTAGTGCCATTATCTTGGATGTAGTGGCATGGATTCCACTGAGTAACTTCAAAAGCTTCACAACACCTCATTACATTGGTGTGAAAGCACACAGGTGTGTGGTGGCTGTAGCGAGCAGGCATACACTGTTAACCCTCCGTAACATGTTGGTGAAATGCTGGGAGATTATTTTGGCGAGAGCTTCCTCCCATCTCCATTCAGCTCATACATATGTTAATTGGACTTTTCCCCTCGGGTCCATGTGAAATTCCAAATTGCTCCCTGTATTATGCAGGGCAGTGAATCAGTGTAATCCAGGTGATGCTTGCGGTAGCCAACTGGCAGACACCTACAACTGCAGCCCATTACAACACAGAACTCCAGTGGGTCAGAGCCAATCTGTAGCAAGTCCCGCCTTCAGCGTTCCTTCCTGTGGGGCTTTGATCCGACTCCCTGTGCCTCCCTCGCATTAAAAACATTTATGTATCATATTAGTTGAGGGAAAGGGAGGTGCAGAGAAAAAACTATATTAGCATACAGCAAAAGGCATACCCGCGGGCTGTGTCTGTCTACCACTGAATACTTATCACAGGCAGGAGGTGAGTCGAAGCTTCTTTGTACATTTACAACTAAGAACGTGCTGCTCTTCAAAATGGAGACAAGCAAAAACAGTGTGGAGAAAGAAGAAATACAATCTGCAATCTCTGATCTTGTGACATGTATCTATCAGAGGCTAGATGACATCTAAACTAGTAATTTCATCACTGAGGTGCGTGCACCACAGTAGGTTTCAAAATAGTTTTGAAGATTTCTCAGTGACATATGCAGAAGAAAACATAAGGGAAATGGAATGACAAAGCTCAACATTTATTGTATTTCAAATCATGTCAGGAGCTCCAGCCTGAGGAAGGCCTCAGAGAAAACAGAAAATGGAATGAAAAAATGTAGAATTTGGAGGAAGGGCCGATGGCGTGCAGCACCCACAATGCCTCAAGTCGTTTCTGACACCCTGTTGACCCACATTTCTCTGCAATTTCTGCACAATGACAGCCAGCGGGCCACAGTAAGTGGACCGGCGGTCCGTGGCTGCTGTCAATCTGGCTCCCACGGCACTTCCTCTAATTAACTTGATTAGGAAAAACAGCACTGGTGATCTCAGGCTGACTTATATAAGCTCAAGCTGTACATCTGTTTGTGAGTCCAATCATCGCAGCCGCGTGTCGTCGCGCAGGCGGAGATGCTCATCAAATAAACATGCAAATGATAAAATATTCGGCACAGCGTCTTGACACCTAAGGTGCCTGATTTTTCTTTCCTGCTTTGCAGAGCTCTTTGTCACTGACAATGTGTCTGCTGCTGAGTGATTTTGTGTTAACCTCCGGAGGCAATATGCAACACATTTCAAGCAACTCACTTGCAGTTGCATGAGTTTTTTGCGCTTGCACTCATGCGCTTACATACACACTCAGACATGTAACCATGGGATGATAAAATTGCTGTGAATAGAAAAAAAGAATGGTGTCCGTAAAACTTCCTAGTTTATCTGTGCGCGCTTTTTACACAGTTTTAGTGATTTTTCACATTATTTTTGTCTGCGCCCTCGAAAGCTACACTGGTTGTATTTCTTTTTTTAAAAACTGCTTAACTACCAATGTACAAATGCTTCTTCATGTCTTGTTCTGCTCATACCGGACACAAGGCCACATGTTCTTATTATCGACTTATGAACTGTGGAAACCGGCTTTTATAAAAGGAAAGAAAGAATGGAAACTTTTCAAGATCTGTGTTTCTATATCAAATACATAGAATTTATAAAAAGCCTTACTTTTGGTTGACTTTTACTTTAGAGCTTTGTGTAGCTTCAGCTTACTGCTGTCCATTAAACACACACACACACACGCACACACACACTCTAAACAGTGATTGAACCTTGTCTTTTCAACACAGGAATACTCACACTGCAGTTCAAAATAACTTTTCATGCAGGCAGTAAATCCAGGGGCCCAGCAAAAGCACATTAAGCAGAGTACATTACACAAAAGTACAATGAGGAGTTGAGGGCCCACTGCAATTTTCATCATTATTGTTGAAAGCACTGTAGAACGTAGCCTACTTTCTGTATCTCTCCTGCCAAATGCATCAGTATGTCATAGCTCAACAGTTATAAAACTCTGTGCCTTCTGCAAATGGCAAACATAATGTGTTAACTCACCTTGATTTTAGATTATAATGGCTCAAAATTAGATGACTACATGTTGTATTAACAGTACATTCGTCAATATTATTTATTTGGTCAATTGTTTTTGTTCGTTGTTTTGTTGTAGACTCAAGGAACACAGGAAGAATAAAAGCCTTTGAAAACATTAGGGTGCAATGTACTAAGACCAGCACTTGGTCCTCTAAATATAGCTAAGCATTTACCACATTTCTGCTAGGACAGCCCACGTTGCACACGTGCACCCTTGTTTAGTTTGTGATACCCTGCTGTGTAAACGTCATATGGGAAGAGAGGAAAAACAGGATTTCATTGCTTAAGTCTAAAAATATTCATTATGTGTTCTACGCTGTGAAATGTTTAATCAAAACAATCCGTATGGACTTACGATAAATTAGAAATTAATCACATCAGATATTTTCTGCCATTTTAATCAGTCACTGGTTTAGAACAAGCTTGTTGTAAATTAGTGTAAGGATGAAATGATTTTTTTAATCAATTCTTGTTATTGGCTCAACAGAAACTCTATACTGAAAAAGGTGATGAAAATTACATTCTAGTAAGTCATTAAAATGTCACAGACAGTAAAATAAAGTAAGATTAGTTAAAAAAAAAGAAAGATCTGTTTTAACAATGGAGCAGCTGTGCAATCTCATCTGCTTGTCTGGTGATGACAAACATTTTATTGTCCTCCAGTGTCAAACACTCATATATTGCATCTCAGAAACCAAGGCTGTGGGCCTATTCACTCTCCTTCCTAGCAGCCTGCTCTGATTCACTTCCAGCAGGCTCACGTGTTCTCAGACATTTTGAAGATTTGTGACTGCGCCCTGAAGTAATTTAATCTGTTAAATGCCACAGAGTGTTTGCATCTTTAAAGTGAACAGTTTTAGATATCAATGAAATTGTTTTCTGAGGTGGACAGCAGTCAAGACACGACACATCAGACATGTGGGCTCTTTGCATGATGACTCTTTGTAGGGTGAGGACTGTAAGGGGAGTGGTGGCATTAGGTGCTGTCACCCACATGAAAAGAGATTTACGACTGGAAAATTTCATCCAGTTGACAGTTGACAGGGCCCTCGATCACCCTGCCCCATACTCTACTCTGCCAGTGAAACGAGAAAAGATTATTTATCAAATAAGTTAATATATCAAACTCTTCCTTCTCAGATGTATGAAACTTTGTTTAAAGCCAGCTTTCATGCATCCGAATTGGTGTGTGTGTGTGTGTGTGTGTGTAAGTGTGCATGTACAATAGTGACACAGCGGTCATTGTGCTGCTGTCTTTTGACACTGCCAGTCACTGTCAGAGCACAAGCACAAAAGAGCACAACGGATGAGTGTTTTTTTTGTGTGTTTATGTCATGAGAGCAGTGGGGGCTACTGATTGAGTGACAAGGCAGTCTTTTTGGGAGACAGAACAACAACCATGTTTGTTTTTTTATAGTTGTTAGGACACTCATTAACACAGTGCATTTCCCTTTGGCCCTCAAACCAACCATACCCATCGCGCTGTCTGTAAATGACTAATCCTAACATTATCTCCCAAGCAAGTCTAATTCTAACTAAATTTTTTCCTTAACCCTAAGTCTTAATGATTAGCCGGTCCTTTTAACTGGTCAAAATGTCCTCACATTAACAGCTTTGAACTAGCCCATAAAACCATAGAAAGAAATGTACACTCACATATGCATGCATACTGTTCCTTGGATGTCTGTCAAGGTTACTGTTACAGAGAGGAACCTCCATTCTATATTGCCTCAGTCTTACGAAGACACTGGCAGTAAAAAACATCAAAAGAACATAAGGGGCAAAGAAAGAATGAATGAAAGAAAGAAATTAAAAAAGTTCTAACATGCACACACGCACACACACACACACACACACAATCACATACACACACACACACACTCTCACTCTTTGCATACATATCATCTGTCTGACTAGACCAACCAGTCTCAGTGGGCACCTACGTTTGCTTCTTTTGATGTTTAATTAAAACCGAATCTGAGGGGTGGCGTTCATGGTGCTCTGTTTTGAAAAATATGCAAATATCAACAAAAATGCATTAAAGAAACATACTAAGAGTCGCTGACGGCTGTGATGCGCAAGGGAAGGGAGGAAGGATGAAGCGAGAGAAGTAAAATAACTAAACAAATGAGGGAGGGGTAGGACTGAAACACTATTTGCCAGAAATAATGAAATAGAGCAAAACACGTAAGCGCCTGCCCTGCCGTTTCCACTGCTTAATTCATGCACAGCTCAGATTGCAGAATAATGCTAATGAGGACTGTTGTCTTCCAATGCTGAAAACTGGTGATAACTTTGGTCTTCAGTTCCCTCCCTATGAATGGACAGATCTCTCTTTTTTATCAACCTCTGTCACAACAATGAAAATGTGGATAGCAATTGTGGATTTGTTGATTGAGATAACAAGAGAAGCAAGCAGTATGAGCAGTCTACTCAGGCTCTATCGTGCATGCTGCATTATCAGTCTATGATGGGAGAAAAAAAATCAAATGTGTCCAATTTATGAGGAAGTTAACCATTCTGGAAATGATGAGACAGGCATCTGGCCAAATTATCTGTATACATTATGCCTTGAAATAAACATGAAGGAACGTGATACAAATTTTTACTAATGGAACCAACAAGGAAGTGCACATGTCAAAGAAGTATAAAGCTCAAATCGGTCAAGTTAGTTGTGCTGGTGGATAGGGAACAAGCAGGATTTAAAGGGACGCACGTTATAAAAAAATCTTTTAAATCACCATCATTTAAAATTTTGCATATCTCTTAAAGCATCATCTTATGGCTAGAATCTAGGTTGATAAAATGTGTTAATATTAGAAGCTAAAAGAATCTTGTAGCCCTTTTCATTCTCTTGCACATTCAGGTAGCAGTTACCTTTAGCAGACTCAGTGTTGATATTGTGGGATTCTGGTGACGCCTTTAACATTTTTTCCCCGTAATTATAACACAAGTACCAGTGATTTAAGCTTCCGAATTTAATGATTCCTAACTGACATCCAGAATTTTGAGAAATTTGCTAATTAATATAGAATATATAAATAAGGTGTGCAAGGGTTATGTCACTCTGTCCAATATATAAAAAAACCTTCATATCTATTATCATCTACTTTTTTTATCTATTTTATTTAATTTTTACATTTTAGCTTAGGTTTCCTTTCTACCTTTTCAGTGAATAAATTAAGCTCAAGATCCCTGAATCTTTTTACGTTTTAACTATGCTACATGTTACTTTCAATTGTTGAAAGATGAACCTAAAAGAATTGCATATATGGGATTTAAAGGCATTCAACATAATGCTGCCTTTGTGAGCTTTTATGCTCCTGAATAATAAAAAATGGAGCTA
>OMLM01008718.1:45739-107896 GCA_900302695.1 Helostoma temminkii
GAGAGGGGGGGGGGAAGAGAGAGAGGGAGAGAGAGAGAGAGAGAAAGAGAGAGACATTCCCCCTGAGGTCTTTGTTTCCACCCTAATTAAACAGTGTGCCACTTGTGGCTGAGTGACTCAGGAGAGTGCAATTTTTACCTGTGTTTGCAAGTGATGGGGGCTTTTCTTGGGTTTCATCAGGTTACAATGACTCTCATCTTGTAGCCTGATACATATTTATGACTGTCACGGGCAAACATGCTTCTCTGTGAGACAGAAGCTGAATATTGGCAGCCCTCTCATTTCCAAAGCCAAAGACATTTCAAACAAATATTTACCTATGTTTGACATTATCCCTTGTTTTATTACAACCAACACTAACAAACACAACTGAAAGGGGAAATGCATATATTGAATCTTAAATTCTTTGCTTTGTATTTGGTTTTATTTTTTCTTTCATTTCTCATTTTAAAGACAAGGCAATAGCAACAGCAAACTGTGTTTCAGGTACCTGTCTTCAGCATGGAATGGCACTGCCTTGTTAATAAAAGACTGGAGTGGGTACAGAAATGTATTATGGATGTGTAAGGAGACAGGATTGCTACGAGAAGTGCTCTTGATCAAAGGTTTTCTCCCCCACCTCGCTTTTCTCATCTTCATGACACACACCCCCCATTTCTTTTTCCACTCTTTCCTATTGAGTCCTTTTGAGGTTTGTGCGTTAGACTCGTTAACGAACACTTTTTTCCATTTTATATTTGTGCCGTGTTGCAGCAGGAACTTTGAAACTGACTCTAATTTATCACAAAGACACCTCAGAAGTTAACTTCAAAATGAAGTACAAAAGTACATCTCTAACTGATGGAAAATGACTTTCTGAACTTATAGGTCATTACTGGAAATCACAAGTCATTATGAGTCATCAATGATGGCTTAAGGGAAGCCACTGTGGACAAGAGTATGACACTTAGCCTCTAATTTGTGACTCATCACACAGTAATGACCTGAGCTGCAGTAACAACCTTGTTGTATTTACCAAAGCAGGTAAAAGGTGATATTAAATCACAGCAGCAGCAATTACACACAAGCTACATTCACTAAACAGTTCTCCAGGTAAAATAATCTGCATTCCTTTTTATGCATATACTGGTTAAAAAAAAAGTTTTGTTTGATATCTCAACTGTTGGGAGTGGGCTGAGAAGGTATACATATGTCCTGACTTATGCTTCCCACAAAATGGTGGTTGTTAAGGTGGAGATGACAATAACAGCTGTCAGGAAAGGTGGAAGGTGAGGGAGAAGAGCGAAGGTCCACCTCGCTGGCAGAGAGGGGCCCCTGTTTGCTCTGTGACAGTAAACACTTCCTGATCTCATAAGATACAGTAATAGCCCTAACACTTTCTATCTCTCTACCCAACCTTCCTTTTCTCCAAGCGAAGCTGACGTGTTGACAGGCAAAGAGGGGTGGGAGCGACAGTGAGGGGTAGGAGAGCTAGGTAGAACAGGGAGGGAGGTGGGGGCTCTTAATATGAATGCTAACAGGGGCCGATTTGGATACGAAGCACAGTCTCGATGGGGCGTTAGTGCAGATAAGCCTCCCTTCTCAGCCTCAGACAAGCAGGCAAATTGCCTGGGTGAATGTGATCGGTGTAACAAGCACACATCCATAAAAAAAGAAAAAGAAAAACACGCTCACCCCAGCAAACTTTAGGGAGTTCTCGCTTATATTTTCTCATTATTATCATGTGAAAGGTGGCAAAAAAAAAGAAGAAAATGAGACACTGAAAAAGTCAGTGCTGGCTTTGCTAAATTAAAATGATCCTTGCTGCCAATTAGATCTGTCTCCCTTGCTGCAGTAAAGCTCAGTGAGGTTTAGATCGTGAGGATAATGAGAAAGAAAAGACAGATAGGATACAGATAGACTGAGTGCTAAAGAAGCAATGGCATTCCACCATCCACAGATAACATCTCTAGTTTGTGGCAACGGAATGGGATGACACCCACAAAGAACAACCTGCTAAAGTCCAACTAAAAGAAAATTCATTGTATTTGTACTTAGAAATATGTTTAATAAAGAATAAACATTTACAATACTGCACTTTCTAAAATCCATCTATTTTAAAAGCACTTTGGACTCATTCCTGTCAGTCCATCAACGCTGATGAACATTGGTTGGATTGGCCCCTTTTTACTGAACGAATGTTCCAGTTCTTTTAATCACAGGGGCCCAGGATTTGAATAGACACACCCTCTGGAATAGCTACACTCAGCAGGTTTGCTTAATTTAAATTACTGGCCCAACATCGTCTGCAGGTTAGGGATGCATTGTGATTGGAGTACCTGTGTGCCATGTGAATAAATGTGCGGCAGCAACATAACTTCACATCTCTGAAATTTTAAGGCTGGGAAGATCATGGTTAAAATTGAGAGAGACATCAGTGGGTTTCCTATGTACTGTACTGAAGCTGCAAAGATAAAATAGCTCCAAGAAAGTCACTGATAAGCAGTGCTTACTTTTAAGGTGCATTTAGACAGACAGAAAGAAAAGACAGTAAGAAAGGAAGAACTTAAAACGATTTTGCAGCTCAATTAAAGGATGACCACATACACACACTAGCTATGGCTAATGTTTTTTACATTGTCTATTGGACAATTAAGCAAGCAAAACACTTTTGAAATTAAATGTACACATTTCTAAATTTTTACCTCTGAATCTGTGTTTACATTTTCTAAGAGTGTTTTTCCTGCATTAAAGTTTTAAAGAGTACGTTAAATTGTCAATAACATTACACTCACTTTCATATTAGGAAATAACATTAGCATGATGCAAACAGTACATTATATCAGTTGCATACTGTGGTGCAGAGCTGATGTTTGGTGGTGGTATTGTATGGCAGTTTCATTATACAAAGTCTTTTTTATTGAGTATTATTTTGACATTAGAGTCTTGAAAGAACAGAACCTTCAGCATGATACTAAAGAGTAGATGATGGGGGGTGATGTCTCTTGAAAAGTGGGGCAGAGGGCTTTTGGAGGATGGGGGATTACAGTGATCCTCTCCTCTCTCATCTCTCCCTTTGGCAGCCAGCAGACAGCCAGGCAGGTGGGGAACTCTGCTGCTCTCTGATCCACTGTTTTGTGCTGCAGTTTATTAATGCTTCATTAGGGATGGGGAGCTGTCAGCACCATGCTGGCTTTACCAGATGCCCTACCGCCATGGTACCAACAGCAGCCCGAGTGCATGTGTGGTTATTGTTTGCGTTCATATATGCCAGTGCACATTTACATGCAGCCATGGAGTTTGGATAAGTCTGCAAGTGAGTTTTTGAAATGTATTCATGTGTATCTGTGCATGCATGCTTGTTTATGTGTGTGCGCAGTGCTTCCTGTTGTGCAGGCAGTGATAAGAGAGGGAGCAGGGGGTTGGAGCTAATCAAATGCAACAATGCGATGTAGGGGAACTTGGCAGTGTGTGTGCTCTAATCAAGAAACCCCCCATCACCAGTAGGTGAAGAAGAAGGCGACAGAGAGACAGAATATGACAGAGAGATGAAAACAGCAATGAGGGGATTGAATTAAAAAGTCGCTGAGAAAGTAATGCAAGACAGCGGTGCAGAAGAAAGGGAGAGCTATGCAATAAAACATTCAGGCATTTACTGAAAAGGAACAGTTCAACCTTGTAGGAAATACCAGTTAGCTTATTTGTCTCCTGTTCAAGAGGGGACTGGGTAGAACAAAGTTAGCTGGTTTACCTTTTATTCTGTATTTCCTTGATGAATTCACAGATCGAGCATAGCAAGAACACAGAAGCTTTAAAATAGGTTCTTCTAAACATCTACGCTGTATCCAAATCACTCCCTATTTGCCACCTCATGTATTATGTTAACTTTATGTGATTTTGGTGTGTGTGTCTGACTGTATACAATTTTTGTGTAAAAATGTCATATATGTGAAGGGTATAGCATTGTTGCCCTTAAAATGATTTGGTCTAAAAAGAGAAGCACAAGCAAGGGAAGACAGCTAAGAAGTAGAGAAGTGGTTCGGAGGAGGGTGTAGAAGTGAGATAAGGGGAAGGGTCAGAATGGGGGAAATAAAAAAGGCAACAGTCAGAAAATAAACAAGATAAACAAGTTCAATAAAACTGAGATCCAAGAACTAAATATGAATGAGAATGTGCTGCCAGATATCCAAACCAAGTGATGAAGAGCAGGAGGCAGGGACTGAGGGAAGGCCAAAGGATTTACAGTCCCACACACCTCTCCAACATCCTGTCCACAGAAACCCACACACGAACACGCGCACACACTCTCTCTTACTTCTTACTTTCTCTACTGTGCAGCCAATTGCTGGAAGATGATTTTCTGTGTTTGATGTCGTTCTTCAAAGTGCTCCATTGAACTGCAGCTGCTCTCTTTTACACACGTTGCTATTTTACCCTTGAGAATGGAAAATAAACCATGCAAACTCCTCATCATACTCCAGTCTTCTGGCCACTCTTAAGAGTGAAATAGTGTTGTCCGTGTATGTTGTATGGTGTTTGTCTGGACAAATCTGAATCCAAATATCAAGTGAGTCATTCTGAAAAACTGAGGTACAAAGACTGGAGACTTTAATTGGTGCATTTTACTTTGGGTAATGCTAAAGTAACACTGCCCAATCTAAAAAAGATAAATCTGTATGAAAAATCCAAATAACAGATGATAAAATGTATGTAATGTCTTATTATTCCAAATAGTCAATTTTGTTCCATAGCTGTCATTTTCCAATGGCATCTATCTCACGCTTGAAAGATGCAGTAAAGCACAGGTAGGTTGCTGAAGTGACTGCACAGCATCCATTTATTCTACTGAGTGACAGAACGCAGGCAGGAAGAGATTAAATCATCTGGATGTGGCATTTATAACAAACACAGACAGATATGTACAGGTCCTTCAAAGGACAGTGTAAGATTTCACCAAAATAAATAAAAAAATAAATGCTTCAGCTAAATATGATAATTATACAGTTGTTATTTAATCAAACAGTTTGCTATCTAAGCATTCAACAAACACAGTGCAATTATTGTATTCATTTTAAAAGATGCAGCAAGTAAGTAATGTTTTGCACATTTTCTATGAAATTAGGCGTTAATGCGAACAATGGAACGTGTTGTGTATCAGGTAGTTTAGTCCACTTCGTGGACACAATAAAACAACACCTTGTGTTTTATTGTGTTTTCATGTTGTCGTATTGCCCGCAACCCTGCCACCTAGTGAATCTTATAAGAACAACATGTCCAAGCACAAGTACTGTTTTCAAATGAAGGGCGGAGCTGTCAAAGATAGAATGACTGCAACCACACTCTAGACCAGGGATAGCCAACCCTGGTCCTAGAGAACCACAGCCCTGTTTGTTTTCCAGCTATTCCTCCCTTTCCCACTGTTGAGTACCTGGATCAGGTGTGTTCAGCCAATCAGGAGCTGCAGGGACAATTGGAAAACAAGCAGGGCTGTGGCTCTCTGGGACCAGGGTTGGCTACCCCTGCTATAGACAGACTGTGGTGCAGCCTACCCTTAGCTGCTTTCATTACTACCATCTCTTCATCAAAACAAATGTGACAAATTAAACCCATCTGATTACACCACCCTGATCAGTGCAGCTTTAAAATATCAGTACAAAACAAAAGCCACTCCAGGATGACCAGCTTGTCATAAAGCCGAAGAAATAATCCTGCATTTGGACTAATTTATCAGGCAAAAGTGCCCTGTGTTTCTTGCTAAAGAGCTCTTTATATGGATATACATCACACTTCAAACCACCACAGTCAAAGTGTTACAATTCACTTTGTTTCAGACCTGTAATCTTGATGGACGGTCTCTTTAAACCTGGGGCCTCCCTGTCACCTTAATGGTCTATGGGAAAAAGCTCAGTATTACCTATTGAAAAGCTGTCAGTGGTGGTACCAAGAGTTGTGTCTCTTGGATTAAGGTTCAGACCTTTTGAACACAACAAAGAAGCCCTTGGTTCCAAAATAAGTCTATGAGTGTAGTTGGAGAAGCTATTAACTGCTTTGTTTACCTCTTTAAGGCCAGGATCAAACATAATCAATAATGCATTTATGTTGTTTTAAATTGTTGTTCTACACCAGACAGCTGTGGATCAAATGCACTGAGATAAAACTCGTTAGACGCAGTTAGTAGATTTAGAATTACAGCAAGCATTTATACTGCAGCTATGGTTCAGTGATGTTTTTATCACTAAAACATCACTTAGAGAAACAAACAGGGAAATGGCATAAAAGCTGTGTGCAAAGCATCTTTACGTCCGCAAAATTACAAAAAAAAAAAAATGGAGAGATGCTGCGTTTAAAATCAGTAAACTTCCATCAGAGAGCAATGCATTCAGTCATCCTGGCTCTAGAAAAATTAACAAAGATTCAAGTTGGCTAAGTGGCGCAAGTTTCATTTCATTAGCTCCTGATTAACGGGAGCTGGTGGTGGGGAGCCAAAATCAGCACTGATGTGCAGTGAAGCATTGGCTAATCATACTTGGCCTTTGCCATCAACACTCATTAATGAATGATGGCCGCTGGGCACAATATGCTGTACAGAGCTGCTAAAAAAGTCAGTTACAGTAAGTGTTGATTCTCAAAACACATATCTGTATAAAGGCATACAGTGTCAACATATACTTCTCATGCATACATGATAAGCACAGATGTCTATTTAAAGCCTGACGGTTTTTTTATTCTATACAGGATTCGAAAAACCGTTAACTAAAACAGCAATATGAGAAGAGAACATCAAGGTGTGGTTAAACAGCTCACAGTTCACTTAGTGCCTAATGGCTAGGTTTATATGAAACCAAAATGTTGGGAAACCAGTTCCCTACATCATGACTTTTATATTTTGAGTGACAGCAGCTATGGGAATCATCAACAGAGAAAACATCCTGTGTATAAAATGCAGGAATATCAAAGTAATGAGTGCTTGGCACCAAAGATTGAGACCTAATTTAAACAATAACAAAGATCCAGTGAATCCTAAATGAAAAACAATGTAAAAAAAAAAAAAGACCAAAGTGCTGTTTATGAGCTTTGTCTCCCTCTTTCTAACTCACACTCACATACACACTCGCAATCAGATAAACCCCTCAAATCAGCACGCCCATTTCAGCCTTGCAATATAGGGCCCTGTTCAACATGACAACAATTTAATTTAAGCTATTTTGATAAGCCTCTCTGGGAGACAGAGAGAGGCAGCATGAAACTGCAGGAGGAGCACTGACATTTATTTAATGCAAACAGTAGACAAAAATAACTTGGGCTGATTTTCTTCATTTTATGTCAAGCATTTTTACTGCAAACGAGCAGGGTGTGTGTGTTATGTGTGTGTGTGTATTTCTCTTCTCTAATGGCATAATTGTGAAGAAAATTGTTAGATCCATGAGTAAGAAAAACACATTATGGCAAAAAATGAAGGTATATTAGAGTATCCATACACACTCAATAGTTATAATGCTGATGAAAGTCATGAAGGTAAAGAATAAGAAGCATTCACAACAATATACAAAATAAAACTGACCTATTCAATCTACTGAGACATCAGTATTGTATATTTAGTTTTCACTATAAACAAGACACAGTGTCAGGACACACCGCAGAAAGGAAGTATTCAAAAATGTGCATGTTCCTCTGTGACAAAAAAAAAGGCAGGGAAGTCTGTTAAAAATATTTCACTGTGAGATGTTCAGTAAGAAAAGGGGATTTTTAAATGAATAATATGCAGCTGGCAGGATGCAACCATGATCATCGAAAATCAACAGTTTTTAAAGGTTAACATGAAAGAATAAGAATATTAGTCAAACTAACTAAATCTATTATTTGTGATGGAATATTTTAAACCTATAATATTTTCACTAAGTATACCAGCATTCTCTTGTTGTCATATGGCAATCAAAACTGTATTTACAGGAAATGAAACATGCATGTACTTAATCATCACTATTCATAATTTTAGTTCATTTATTTTACCAGCTATCTAATGGCTGGCCAACAAATATGTGACATGAATTAAAAAATAACACTTTACATTAAAAGCATCCATTCTGCAATACTCAAAAAGGTTTTCATTATGAAGCAAACACAGGGATCACAGTTCATATCATCAAATGGGGTAAGCACTGAGTGCTTCTACATAACATGACATGGTCATCTTATCATTGGATTCAAAAAAAAATCTGCATAATGGAACAATGTAGGAGACACAGTGAGCTGTTAGTCAAAAACATCATCAAGTTCATTGGCTCCTATCACTGTGTCCTGCCGTCAGTTACAGCCAGTGATTTAGGAGAATCATGACAACAAAAGGACAAATTAACGTGCCATTATTCTGTAATTGCTGCTGTTATATAGTCTCATTAAACAGTAATGTAGGTTTCTATTCACAGAAATCAGTCTACATGATTCTGCTGTAAAAGGGGTTACATTGTCCAGAGCAAAACTGGGCACTGAACCCTTTTCTCCTGTGCCGAGTCTGAAATCACTCCCTAATTCAGTGATTCACCGTACTACTCCCTGTTTAACAGGCGCTTACTTGATAAGCACTACATTAGGATTATTAGTCATCATTATTTCATGTCATCACTGGCAGGACCGATGTCATTTTTGCATCTATAAAATGCAGCACATTGTATTGTGGAACTGCTAGCTGTAGTGTATGTGCCAAAGATGCTTTTATTTATATCACTGTGCTTTTCCGTTCTAAACTCTAAAAGTCTTCTCATATGAAAAAAATACCTACTTCTTTATAATATTTGGATTGTTCTTGAGGACAAACTTCTGCTAATGCCTCACCTACTGCTCAGTTAAGCTCATACATGTTCCAGCATAGTGTCTCATTAAATCGCTAACATGAACACCAGCGGGACTCTGGGTCTTGATGACCCGGATCAATAGGCACCGCACTACTTCATTCTGGCTTTGAGATGAGACAATGTGAGGAGATTCATTAACACACACAAGACTACATGCACAGCTGAAAATCCTCACACTGTTTTCATTCCCTACAGCAGAAGAGGGTAAAAGTTGTGAAAGTTTACTGTAACATCTGTTTGCTTATTTTAAATTAGTGCTAGTGGAATTTACCATCAATCTCCCAGTGAAAGAAAGGACTGTCTAAATTGCCCTCTACTGCCACAATATCAGCACAGAATTACTCTAGGGAGTAAAGGCAAGTAAATGGCAAGGAGAAGGGTGCTTGCAATATTTAGCCCAAATAGAAATTGCAGCCCATATACATCCAAATATTTAATAAACTCAAACTCAACTCAAACTTAAATTAAATAAAAAAACTGTTTTTTTTCAAAAGACAAGTATTTTTTCTTGTCTCTGTTTATCTGCCATCAATAAAGTCACTGACCGGAAAATAATTTAGACAAAAAGAGTTTGGTTTATCTTAGTGCATGTGTCTGTGTTGTGTCACAGCTCTCCAGACACACACACACACACACATAATATAGGAACCACACCAACAAAGAGACAA
The DNA here is from genome assembly GCA_900302695.1 of Helostoma temminkii. NCBI lineage: Eukaryota > Metazoa > Chordata > Actinopteri > Anabantiformes > Helostomatidae > Helostoma > Helostoma temminkii. The sequence continues at coordinate 55,239 of OMLM01008718.1, forward strand.
TCAGATATTCTTTAAATCTGACTCATCACAGTTGTCATTATTCTTGTTCCACCACAAATAAAATAAAATATACACTACTGTCAGATGAGCTGGTGGTTTATCCTCATATTTTCAATATTGCTCTGCTTTTATTATTTTCACCCCTTTCCATCTCTCCCGGAGTATAAGTGGGGAAAATAACAAATAACAATGTATTATTCAGGAGAAGCCAAATGCATAAATACATTATAAAGTCTCAAAACACAACTCCTTTTCTGGTATTAAGCAGGTGTGTGTGTTTGTGTGTGTGTGTGTGTGTGTGTACATAATCAGTGTTTTGCCTGCAGCTTTTCGAGAGGTAAACGTTGGAAAGGGAGAAAGAGATGAAGAAGACAGGATTTGTCCTACAAGTATCAGTGGTCGCAGATGAGTGGAAGAGCAAGTAAAGACGGATAAAGTATTCGAGCAAAGCCCATTATACGAGTGCGTGCATGTGTGTCTGTGTGAATGACGATAACAAGAATGTATGTTTTTCAATCTATCAGTTTGCAAAATGCCTGCAGTGTGTGTTTATTTCACAAGTATGCTTGTGTATGTATGCATCTACACGCATAGGGGTATAAATACAGTATCAGCATACACACACGCATAGTCAGTCTGTCAGGTTCTGTGTATTATGGTTATGAATACCAAGCAAGAGTCAATGCCCAGGGGAAATGAAAGCATGAAAACCGAGTTATTTACAATGACCTCTCGCCCTAGTGTGTTAGTGTGTATGCACAGAAATATGTTCAACAGTCACTCCAGAGAAATCTGATTACTATCTGCATTTGTGTATGCGCATGCATGCGTTTTAGCACTGATGAGTGTCAGCAAGAAGCAGAAAAAGAGTTTTGTCTTAAAGCGGCAAAAATGCAAATGAAAGAGAAGGGTAGGAGAGAGAAAAAGAAATAAGTGGGGAGGTGACAGAGTTATTTTTGGCCGGTCTTAAGTGAGCAAAAGGAGCTGACGTGAAAAGAGAAGAAGATGAAGAAACATGGACCGAAAGAAAGGATGAAGATAAAAGAGAAGAAAGTAAATAAGTAATAAATAGACGAAAGGAAAACAAAGAGCGGAAGGAACAGAGGACAAAACATGAGGGATAAAACCGAGAGTGGCGATAAGGATAAACAAAACGAATAAAAGCAGAGAAAGGAGGAAGATTAGAGAGAGGGAAGGAAAAGAGAAGAATGAAAGAAAAAGAAAAAAAACATGCAGCAGTAAAGATGACTGTGCAGAACACTGTTATCTGCTCTGGCAAAGCCAAGTCATCTCCAGCATCTTCAGCTATTACCACCACTCTATTGTCACTGGGGGCAACCAGACATGTCACTGGGGTAACAAAAGAGTTTGTCAAAACATGAGAGAAAAAAGTATAGGAAAAGGAAGTACAGGACCAGCATGTGGGAGTAAAGGTGTAATAAAGCAGGTTGGCTTTCATCTCCTGACTCTCCAGCTCTTCTCCAGAATGAAGCTTTTGCTTAGAGGAGATTTCCCCTCTCAGCCAGCTTTGGGCCCTGTGAGGGGATAAATCAGGGCTTTACCCGGCCCAGCTGGGACACCTTAACAACCAGCCAGACCAGAGCCAGACAAAAGACAAAATGTACGGCTGGGGTAACAAGCTATTTTAGGTTTTCTGAGAAAATGCCTTATGCCACCAATAGTACAGGAGCAAAAAGAAGAAAATAGTTTGATTAACAGGTCAACAGGAGGGAGCAACCTTTGATGAGGCTTATTATGTCTTTTCAGATATTATTTGACATGACATAATTTGTGTACTATCATGTAAAACAAAGTGGATTAGTAAAGAGCACACGATCAACTTCAGTGATCTTTGTCATAGATTATGCAAGTCTGCAAATCTAGAAGGAGACGTTTTAATGATGGAGAGAGCTGTGTAATAGGTTGCTCCACAATCTCCCACAGTTATCCCAATTATTAGAGATCCAGTGATTTCATCTGATTCATATCATTTTTATACTGATCAAGCTATTCAGTGAACCCACGTATCCTGCATGGAAATTTTTTAATTTGGTATTTATGTATTCAGCTTTTCTTTCTATTTGATACCCTCTTTATTTACAGTTAGTTTTATTATGACACTAGGTGCATAAAAGTAAGAGTAGAGAGTAAGAGTAGATTACAGTTACTTGTGTCTTGTGTCCGTCTACTTAACACTGGCTGAAGTTAGGGAAAGACAAATATTTTTGGTAAAATACACAAAAGTCACACTGACTTTTTCAACCATAGAACCACAAGCTTTCTAATATAAAGTGCTTAGTGAGTTCCCAGAATACAGTCATAGAAATGTTAATGATACTTTATTATGTGACTGTATATTGGGTGGAAACATCCAAAGATAGTTAACATTTTGCAGATGTATTTATTATAAATATTTTCCCATTAAGTTGATGTGAAATGTAATTTAGGTGGCATTATAGCCACTGCAAAGCGTATTTGCAAATGCGAATTAGCTGCATATGAGGCAGGTTTTAACATATCATGTAATAAATACAGAAAATGATTTGATCTATTTATCCCCATGACGAACTGTAGTATATATGTTACAAAGAAATACCACATACTTTATGTTTAAGATGGAGAAGTTTATATCCTCCTAGTCTTGGCTCTGACTGCCTGCAGTATGTTAGAGAAGACAGAGCAGCAGGTGTGGAGTACTGATGCCTTTCTCATTTCAGTGTGAGGACGCAAGAGTGTGTCAGTGCTAGAGAGATAAAGCCCTCTCCAAAGCACAGAGCAAGAAAGTGGAGAGTGGAAGGCAGCGGGCCGTGCTTATGGCCAACTCTTAAGAACACACACGTGCATGCACATACTCACACTCACACACACACAAAATCAATATCCATTGATCAGTCGAACCCCAGTCACCTCCTCCGCACGCATTCACCCACTCCATTTTTTGGAATTACTTGTTGCACTCCTTCAAGAAGAAAAAGAAAAAAGTAAAAAAAAAGAAGAAGAATGAAAACTCCATGTTCCACTAGAGTGGCCACACAAGATGAGTTCTGCAGCACTTCTGTAGCTCTCTCAGGGAAAGGGAGTGTATTTACCACCCTGCTCCAAGTTCAATATTAGGAGAGCCAACATTGTGCACGTTCCCAAAGCAATTGTAGCATGTGCGTGCCAATACACACTGACACTCACACACATACACGCAGTTGCCCAAATGTCTCTTGTCTTTCTGAATCTGCTTTTTTCTTTTCGCCTTGTGTTGTTATCAGGCACTCCTGCTGGGCCAATTTAAACGCAGCTTCTCCTTTTAATTTCGATAATATCTGAGGCCATTATCTGCTCACAGCCTGCCTGCTTGACCGCCTGACCGCCGGAAATGTAACCCTGCTGATCCCAAATCATCCATCTAGAACAAAAAGAAGATAATGAAGAAGCTGGCGCAGGGCTGGTCTGAACCATTAAGGGCCAGGTTATGTGAATATTAGAGAGGAGCACAGTGGGCAACTAAGTGTCCACACCTCAACAACATGTGGGTCATTTTGTACTGCCCTCAGGAGAGAACTTACATTACCTTAGCACTTAAATGTTGTAATAGCCAGTTTAGTGTTATGAGTGAGGTGCTAAATGAATGTGGTTAAATGAAATTTCTCCACTATTGAGCCAAAATGAGCTAAGCTAAACTGTGCAGCAAGAAGAGTGAGAATATATGGGCATTTGTCAGGAGGGGAGGACAGGGAACACAGTGACATTACTACAACACTGTGTGTCAAAGTCCAGGTTGTAAACAAGACACTTTATGTAGAAGTAAAACCACAAGTTAACACACACAATATGTGTGTAAAAACTGCTCAATGCACAAGAAAACTGTGTGCACAAAACTGCTATAAGGACAACTTTGCTCCAGGAAAACAGTCTGTAAAACCAGTTTGTTCTATAATGTTTCCATTCATCCCCCTTTTCTCCTACAGATAACCTAGGGGGCTGTGTAAAGCATGTCTGGCGATGTCACTGCTTATGTCACCTTCATTCAGTTTTATTTCAGAAAACCCAGTAAATCAGTCTGAACAATGACAGAAATAAACAGGTGCAAACTGTGATGTGTCTCAGCTGTCCACTTCCAAGACGGGTCTTAATACTTGGTGTAAACAGGGTCTAAGTATAATTAATTGGCCACAGTGGCCACAAGGCGTGTTTCTCTGTGGCACTGGTGGAGAAGAATTTCAGCAATGTCAGTTACACAGCAATATTGATTTGTGTGAGACGTGAGAGAGGTGTGATTGTAGAAGAATTTAACTTTTCATTTATAAGAGGACTAATATATTGTAGTATATTTCTTTCTAAAGTTACACAGTTTACTCTGTATTAGCAAAACGCTCACCTTGGCAGATGTAGAAGTGTCAACATCCAATTAGAGACTACTGGTTGATGTTTCCCTCCCATTTACAGAATCATATTCCAACTTTCAGATTTGTCCTTAGTGCTAACAAAATCCTCCAAATAACTCCCGCCCCTTTAAAAAGGGGATGATCTGTGAGGGAAGAAAACTTCTTTTGTGGCTGCACTCCTGAGCTCCAGATAAGACTCCTGAGTTGATTTGAATTGGACATGACTGTTCCTCAGAACGGTAGCCAATTCACTTACCTCAATGAAAACCAACCATTCAAATCGAATGAGTCAAACGAGGCTTTGCACAAAAGCACCAATCCAACCACCTACACTATTCTTAAAGTTAAAAGCTCTCTCACTCCCTCAGCTTTCTCTCCTGTTACTCTCTTCCTCCTTCCTGTTTTTGCCTCTCTCTTTCTCCATCAGCCCTGACAACTCCATAATCTCAGCCAGAGTGACCTGTGCAGACCCTCTGTACTGACTGAATTTATTGGAAGCAGAAAGCGAATGAGAACGTGTCACTTGGCTTCCACTGACCTCCTAACACCCTCTGTTTCTCTCTCACACACACATATTGGCAGGCAGGCATGTGTACAGTCCTGCATACATACTCTACCTACTCTATGCGCAAGGTACATGCAAATGAAAATATCCATCAATTCAGGGCTGCACAAACACATCAGCATCTTCCGATGAATATTAAACCACAGCTTACAACCAGGCAGAGCCTTTTATCTGCTATAAAACGACTTCGTTTGATATTTGGTCAAACATAGTCAATACGCAGAAGTCATTTTGCCGTGTGGTTCATACATTTGACAGTGACTGCTTGCATTGAGTTGGTCATAGCACACAATCCTACAAAAAATAAACAGCACAGATAAAGTAGGAAAATATGGCACAAGGGGACTTATTGATGCTCTCTGCTATGCAAAAATTGTTCATGCATAAAGTCAAAGCATAGCATTTATTTTGGTTTCATAAAAACCTTTTGGCCTATAGTTTTACAGTCTAGGCAGCTTATCCACCATATGAGGCTATGGTTGGGTGTGTGAGGCCTGAACACATCCACCAATCATAAGAATGTCTGACCTATACAAATACATTTCTAAAAGTATTCAAGTGACTTGGAATGATAAAAATAATCACAAATATCCATGGGCAATGAGTCAACATCTACTTGCCTGGATAAGTATTTTTAGTATTTTAAGTATTTTAAGTTCGTTGAATTAGTTAATTTCTCTCATAATTATTGTTTTAAAATTTTTCCTCACAGTAACAGGCTACTGCTTTTAGACTAATCACAGGAGAAAAATAAGAAATATGCCAGGGTGGTCAACAAGTTGGTTACCATAGATGCAATGCACTGACTGAACTTCTTAATATGCTAAACATAATAAAATATTCAAACACCCATCTCCATAGAGCTCATTGTTCTGGGAAAATGAGTCAGTCCAATGATTACATGAAAAAGCTAAGATAAAAATTGCTATTGCATTAGTATCAATTATAATGGACTTGTTAAATGCAGGGTATAGATGAATTAATATATATATGAATTTATACATATATGTATGTATATATATATATATAGAGCAGATGTTATTTGACAAGAGAAGTCTGGTGGCAAGCACATAGTTATTATCAGCAATACTATAATTAATATCATCATTTTTATTTTTTACTTTACTTTTTGCCATTGACTGCCTGCTGTTGTTGCCAAAGGTAATTATGGTGCTTCTGTTGGCCTCAAACCTCCCTGAACCTTCATTACAGCACTTGCACAATTTTCTCTCCCTGGATTTAATCTTCTCCCGTTTTTTTCTCTCAGTCACTCGCTCACTCCCTCACTCTCTTACTCTCTCACTCACTCGCTCTTGCATCCCTCTCTTTCTGTTGATGTTTCATAGCTCATTCCTATTTTCATCATAAATCCCTCTCCAAATGAGTCTCCTATCTATTCTTCACTGTACCCTCTGTTGCTTCTGGCCTCCCTCTGTCCTTTCTTTCTCTTTATTTCCTCTTCTTGACAGTGGTGCACAGTCACCAAGCTTGTTATTAGTGCCAGGTCCAAGCTGGCACTGTAATCAGACCCCTGGAATTAGCAGTAGGCCTCCACTGGCAGGCAGGCACGACACTAGCAAAGCGCTATGGTTATTATTGAGGTTGCAGGAATGTTGCAGCTTTGGCAGGAATCTGCGACTCCCCTCAGAGCCCTGGATCTTGATGAGCTTTGCTAGAGAGCAGCAATGAGAGGTACAGCAGGAGTATACATGTAGGAAGCCACCAGGGGCTAAGGGATAAAACACACACTGGATGGCTACCAATGGGAGCACTAAGTGGCACAGTTTTTGTTTGTGGGGATGCAGGTGGCGCTTATGCTCTGGGAGTGGGGCCATACTGGAAAGACAATACACCGGACAAAATGGGGACATGTTTTATTATTGGGAGATAAAGACAGAGAAACAAAGCCTGTTGTATTAGTATAGGGTGTAACAAAAATCCATTTTACTTGACAATAGCAGGGAATTTAGTGTCATTCAGAGACTTGCAGTTTTGTGTTTGGCTGATGAAGGAGCACTGCTAATTTGCTGTCCCAAGCATCCAAACATCCCACGTCCTGTTTCTTTCAATTCATTGAGACACCTACGGTGCACATTCACCATGCTTTAAGCACTTATTCACCTATACTTCACACCTTTTCAAATCAACTCTCACAATAATTTAATGGAGAGCGTCAGTCTCAAGTCTGAGTGCTTTTTGAAATACTGTAGATTTAAGAGTCTTTCTGGGATTCACTTTGTCTTGATCTTCTCAGGATCAAAGGCACCAATTTAAACGCTCAAAATGTTCAAACCTTGTGTATACTAATGGTAACCATTCAAAAACATGCATTGACAGATATCCGCTAATGTTAGAAGTCTTTAAATAATGATATTCTAAGTTTTTGAAATGTTGTGATAACTACAGTGTATTCAGCCAAATCTGCCAAGACCCTATTTCAACTATATTATGCTACAAATTAAATACAGTATGAGCATATATAAAGATCAAAAGCTGGAAATTAGCTTCCTGTATTTGCAAGTAATTAAGTCTCATAGTCCTATTCTTAAAATCATTAAACAAAATGAGGAAGATCACTCCTCAAGTGTCAAGGGATTTCTGAAAATTAGTTGCTTTAGATGGAAAGCACATGGAATTATCCCAAATCATTTCCATGCGTTTAAAATAGAACAACTACTGGTTGATGTGTTAACATGTATATTTGTTGCCAATATCTCTAGGGAGGATTTGCTTTTAGGCAGGTACTTACAGCAGGGTCCCTTGCGGAGCACCTTGATGCGTCGCTGTGCGTTGCACTGGGCTTTCTCCAGCTCACACTCGTTGGAGTAGGTAGACGAATCAGAGCCGCAAACCGGTGCCACCAAAGATGGACAATCCACTTTCTTGCAAATACACTCAGCCTTGGCTGGGTCAGTTGGGTCACGCTCACATACAGCACCAAACCCACAGAGCATTCCTTTACAGCCTGCAAGGAAGGAGTAGAAAGAGGATGAGGTGTCAGAATTGCTGTACATAACATCTGCCTTATGTATGTTTGTAATAATTTCAATTTCAGCTAGGTCAAACCAATGTGACAACAAACCTGCACAACATATAATTCAATTAAATTCCTTAATGAGCGTGATCCTGGCTTTGCATTTATCTAAAAAGGAACTAATTATGCATGAACAAACTCAGTCTCAGTTAGTTGTTTTTCTTCCTCACTTTTTTGGAGATGGTTGCAAAGAGTGAATGCAAAGAAACTTCATGTTTTGGCATCAGACAGGCATATCTGAACAGATTAATCTCAATATTCGTCAGCTGTTCAGGTCTTTGTACAGAACTCTACGCAGTTCAGCAACACAAATGGATCAGGGATTAAATGTGATCCTGGTGTAAAGCAAACAGATGCTCTCAATTCATCCAGGAAGAACCTATGCAGAGCACGCACAGTGTCCTGTTGGGTCTGCTGAGGCTTTGCAGAATTTGAGCTTCTGTATTTAAAAAAAAAAGTCAGCAGCAACATTAAAATCAATCATCAACCAACTGGATGATGGATGCTGTGGACAGCTCATTCTTATCCTTTGAAGAGGCTGCAGTCTTTGAAACACCAATGATTCATCCAAGAAAACATGGCAACAAAAAGACAGACGAAGGAAAGACAAACTCTTCAACGCTTCACAAGTCAAATAACAACAACTCTAAAGACTTTGGTCCTGAAATTCCCACTGACTCCTCAGCTTTGATCAAGTGTGAAACAACAAAGTGTAAACTTTGTCAGATGCTGCTGAATGTGCAAAGCAAACAGAAAGTATGTGTGCTTGCATGTGCTCGTGTTGTGTGTACACAACATCAACTTAGAGACCAACTGACCCGTGTGGTGGCAGCTACAGCTGCTGTGGCTCTGCGCCCACTTTGAGGGCTGTTGGGCAGCCATCTGGCATGACGTCCTTGCCTCAGCACTATGGGGGTGTTTAAAGAGATGAAAAACTCACAGGTAGCCAACCTGATTCAAAATAAATGGATAAAAGCACATAAAAATTCACTCAAGTGATCGCAGATGTGGAGGCAAATAACCAGTGTCACTTTTTATACCGTATAAACACACACTCACATTCACGCTCACATACATGTGCACACACACAACTATTTCTTATCAATGGCTCCCATGCCAGGGCTTAATGCAAGACAGCATGTCCACTCACTGGCAGGTGGTTTTTGCTGTACTGGATAGGCAGTCCGATCGACACACACTCACACAGACACACATGCACATGCGCAAATTCTTGTGTGCAGCACAGACAACTGGTCCAGCATCTGCCCAAGGCATCTCATTCTGTTTCTCTCCTCACACCGAGGCATGTTGTGTAAATGTGAATGTGTGTGTGTGTGTGTAGAGTGACAGGCGAGGAGGCTGTTTTTGACTTGCCCACTGTTCCTTGTGGGAGAGCGTCTGACAGCTACCTGAGCTCACTCTCTTTTGTACCAGGGGAAAAAGAAGCGTGTGTGTGTGTGTGTGTATGTGCGAAGGGATCCATAAATGCATCTGTATTCCTGACAGCGTGTGCGTGTCTGAGAGGTGTAGGCATTAGATGTCTCGCACATACACACACATAGATACACAGAAGCGAAACAGAAGAGCGGCCAGGTGCTAGCATGAAAGCCTTGTCAAGACTGGCCCACTGCTCTCCCATAACTTCACACCACGTGTTGTGTGTGCATGTGAGTGTGTGCGAGTGTCACGGTGGCTCGTATCACGGTGGCTTGGAGGCGAAGCCACACGAGCAGAGTGACAAGACGTGAAATTCAATCGAACTGTGTCAGATGTGTACAAGAGAGAGGGAAGGTGTCTAATAGTATGAGAGGAACATAACACACAGACTGAGGTTGCGGGTGACCAAACTCGATATGTTTTAAATACACCAGCTGTGTTTCTTATCAGCGTAGGCAAAACCAGTATAATCCAGAACAGTTATCAAGCTAGCAAATAATACTGACATTGAAATAAAGCCCACAAATACAGATTGCAAGAGCTGCTAGAGAACATACCACCTAGAGAGTATAAAATCATGAATGCCCATGGCGGTTTGTAACCAAATATCGTCTGCAATGTTTTCCTATAAGAAAATCACACTCTAGCCTTGAGCTTAGCTGACTGACAAAAGACTGACACCAGAGCTAAAAGTTCTGTCAAAGTGAAGTATTGAGTGCAGACTCTGGACCAAGTGTACAAACAGCATATTTATGAACTGGAAGTTCTTAGTTGGGAACAATCCCTCTAGTACCTTAGTAAAAAAATACACTTGATAATTCAGATTTCTTTAGAATGAAAAGAACCCCCTGGTAGTCATTGTGAACAGCGACTGAAAGCAAAAGTACACCCCCAACTTTGTCAAGACATTTGTCAATAAACATCGCGAGGGTGGCCGTGACCTGGTTTGATTGACAGATGATCTCTGGGAATGCAGATACAAAAATGGAAACAGTAAGGATCCCATAGACATGTCCTGGGGATGGCCAGGCATTACTTTACAAACACATTAAAATTTAATCTCCAGTATGCTTTTCCCACAGGTAGTGCACACAGTTGTGGTGCTGTGTGTAGTATTCATTTTGTACATTAACAGCACACAGATACTGTGTCCAACATGCCTGATGAGAAGCACTAGCATTTGACTGTGTTTTTTTGAATGCCAACTGTTCTGCTTAAACAAAAAACCCCCATCTTCACAAAAATGTGATTTATTTCAGGACTGCAGTACATATAGACATAGCTAAGTGTACTTCTTCTGTGACTGTGACCACAATGACAAAATACAGCACTACTCCTCGTGGCACTTCACCCCACTGGGTAATAGCTAGACACCCAAGAGTCTTGAAAATCTTCGAGGCTCCTACATTTTTAACAATTCCAATAAACCAATAAAGATCAGAGATGCAGCATATTGATTGCCTAAGTGCATAAGTCCCTTGTGTCATTACAGTTTAAAGAAGAGCCACATCATTGAAATGACTTTAACTTCTAGTCACTTCTAATAATTACTAATTTGGCCAGCTGTCTAATATTGTTATATTTAAAGACTTTAAGACAATTTGCTCCAACATATGAATATTACAATCAGATTTATTTTCTCTGTTCAAATTTCTGAGCAGTAACAAAAACATTTCTGCATAACCGTATATAAGATATCTAAAAATACTTTCCTCTTATCTAATGCTAGAAACCAAACTTTTACATAGATGTTTCCAGATAACAAATGCACTTATAATGAGAACAACTACACTGTTTCACTGGGACTAATAGGCATGACCTTTGGAAATTCTTTTCTCTTACTTAAATACATGTAGGTAAGGCAGCCTGCTCTGCTGGTGTGTCCAAGCGAAAAAGTAGCTTCCAGCTGAGCTCAGATGATGGCAGTGGAGATTATAAAAATAAATGCCTTTTTAAGTATGGAGTAACGGCTGCACTGTTCTTATATTGTGCACATTTAGTGAGAGATACTGATCTACTGAGAGATACTGTATGATATTATAGTACTGTAGTTTGCCTCATTGTTCAATTTTCCTTGATGTTGTAACACTGTAGAAATACAACAACATAAAAAATGAGGTGTTGTGCAATCTTACACTTTAATCTTTTAGATTTTTAGACATGCCTTTGCAGCCACAAAAGAACTGTGGACAAAAACAGCTAAAAGTGAATGTCTAGCAAAGCACACATCATTTCCAGTATGAATCTAAGCTTTGCACTTCTTTGTGCAACTGTGTGTGTACATGAGTGCGAGCATGCTCGTCAGTGAATGTAAGTGTGTAAGGTAATCTCCCGCCAGCCCTGCAGTGTTAAAAGCTTCACTTCCATGCTGGTTTTTTCTATTGAAGGCTGAGGAAGAAAATCCCATTGGGGAGAAATGACAGCATGTCCAGTTTGTGCTTGTCAAGGCAACTGTGTTGTCCAGGTAACACTTCATCCTGGGTTTGACGGCTCATCCATTAAATATAACACAGTGTCGAAGCCTTAAGGATGCTCTCAGTGCATCAGTGGGTTATGAAAGGGAAGGGATAGTGTTGTTGTGATTAAAGGCACAGTGAAAATATTTCATGTTTTACAAGTTGAAAGGAAGTCTGGCATAGTTCGCTGGTGGAAATTTTCCACAGATTCTTTTGGCAGTTCTGATGCTTCAGATTCTTTGTTGGTCTAAGATTATATACTTTTCATTTTATTTCTTTGGTAGATGGCAGCACATATTACTGTGCAAAAGAATATATAACTTTTTTCTTGCGCATTTCACAACAACGCAGATCACGTGGACTCGCAGCAAAGTGGCACTTGTTGCCAATTTCAATGCTAGTTTTGTTTGATTCCATGCATGGAGCATATTTCACCATATAATATATCATCTTTGCAACATTGTGTGCTAGTTGCTTCATTTCAAATTCAATAAATGTGTCCCAACAACAGTAGATCCTATTACTTTGAGATTTGTTCTACTTTGTGAAGAAAGTATCCACACGGCCTGTGCTTGTGGTGAAATGCTCTATCAGTTTCATTGTGTTGCTGCCTTGTTGCATTTACCTCAAACAAAGTGAAAAGGAGAGAAATGGACTGTCGAGGCAAGCATGAGCGCATTCAGACACAATAAGGCTTGACAGAATCACCATGACAAACTCAAAATGCCTACTTTAGGGAAAGAACACTAGTCTCTGCAGGGGGTGTGGTGAGGCTGCAGGGTGGTGGGAGATACCTGTCAAGTTTTTTTTTTTTATTGTTTCACAGCAGTCTAATTTGCTTCAACTGGTTCAGATGAGAAGAAGGAAGTGAAGGAGAGGAAGGGAATGTGTGCATGAATAATTAACAGTCCTGAACTTTACATGGGCGACAAGTTTAGCGGCTGAATTACCGGGATGGCCCAGACACTGATGCAAATGTGTTGAATAACTTGTGCAGATGCATCAGATTAGACCTGCAAACGATGGCTTTAGCATGGTCTAATGACCTACTGACTATCAGGGAATCAGGAAACGGAAGTTGATGGACGGAGATACAACTCGGTGGCATTGAAACGACATCACATTAATGTTGAATGAGTCTAAATTCATTACGCTAGCAGCACTCCTGGGGGACATCTTCCACTTACTTCCTAATAAAGGGAGCCTTTCTTTTCAGCTGACACTAAGTAATACAGATTTGCTCCTTGGCTGGCCGGCTTTTAACAGCCCTCACTTCTCTCTCCTTCCCTCTATAAGAGGGCTTTAGCCTCTCTATCAGCATAGTAGTGCCAGAGGACCTTTGTGGGGAGGGGACAGGTTGCTATAGTAACAGCCAGTGATGCAATCGGCACAGAGCTGCTTGCCTCATCAGGTTGGGAGTGGAAACTTTCTATCATGCACACAGGTGGTTTATATATGTACACACACACGCAGTTTCTGTATGAATCCACAAACTCCAAATCAAGCTCCTCACAGTGTTTTTTTTTTTTTAAAGCTATTGTTTTGTTTTCATTTGCAGTGATTGCACAGTTCTCTCCATCACCTTGGCAATGCTCAGTGCTTTGGGGTGAGAATCTAATTTTGAAAATCTAATTCTCTCATTGTGGCCATGTGTAGCACTGAGGGTATAGGTGTGCTGTGTAGGTGTGATGGGTGATAAACAGTTATGGGTCAGTGTGGCACTGACGTTGCTCATGCCTTACTCAAATTTTTTTTTCAGAAGAATCCAGAGTCAAATGATGTACAATTGCAAAATAATAATAATAAACAATCTGTTATACCTGGTAGGAGGGGAGAAAGAAACCCAACAAGGTCTCTATTGATCTCTGGTTAGTCGTCCTCAGGGGACCAATGGGGTCAATTATTGGTCTTGCTGCAATCATACAATTCCCAGTGTGAAATAAAGAAAACACCTGCTCACATAGAAACAACCCTCCTCAGCTGCTCAATAAGGGAAAATCAGTCCTTTAAACCAGTTAAATAGAAAGAAAAAGGGTGAAAAAGGGGAAAAATAAAAGACATTTAAAAAATTCTGAAGAAAACAACTTTTCTCCTGTTTTTCTTTTTCGACCAGGCTACAGTCTTATCAGAGCAAGAACGAACAAACTGACGAAAACAAACTGGGAAGAGCCATTTGTTTATTTTCTCGATGCCTTTAGCTGCAGTTCACTGCTTGAAGATGGAGGACTGGAAATGTGTATGTCTTTGTGTGTAGGCTGGTACAGTATTTTCTCATTCCCTCCTATGAAGCAGGCAATCAATTTCCCTCTTCTCCTGTTTTCTGAATGCAACACACGCGCACAGCTAGGTCCTGACCTGGCTAACACATAGAATGAACTTATTTACCAAACACCAGCTTCTCCTCAACGTGCTCAGTCCAGACCTGTATTCGTTTCCAGAAAATGACAAATAAAGTTAGGAACAGAGAGAGTCAAAGTGGGGAGAGGAAGGAGAAGAGGAAAGGCAGATAGAGCTTTTAGCCTACATGAATAAATTCTGTATGAAAGAAACAGGTGAGGAAGGGTTAGAGCATTATTTGAGAAGCAGAGGGGAAAACCTGTACTTTAAATTTCTACATGTGATTAATTCAGTCCAGTACGTCAAAGAAACCTTCACCATCTGCAAATACTCTCAAGGCTGTGGCATAATTGATGAAAAAGCAATTTCCTGTAGATTGTTTTGAACAAAAGAAAAAAAGAAACCTCAAACTGTGCATCCACTGTGTGCCGTGTACAGCTTGCTTCAAAACAGTCTGTTGTGTTTATTGACCTTATTACATAGAAGATCTGCATGCTTAAAACTAATCAAACAGCACACTTATATTTTCTCCATTGACTTTGTTGCTCAGTCACCTCAACTACTACTGCTGCTTCTCTTCTGAGATTTCGTCATTGCTATTTCTAGCCTCCCTTGGCTCTGGTTGCATTTTTATCTTTAATGAAGTCCCACTGGCATCAAGCGTAAATAAACAAACCATATAAAAGCTACAGTCTACACACACACATACAGTGTGTATGTTCATTTTTAGCTTGGGTAGCATACGTTTTGATGTAAATGTAATAACAGTTTCACACCAACTGCCAAAAACTGAAATAATTCCAGCAAGTGCCACAAAAACTGGACATTTAAGTTCAAGTCCTCTAGTGGTTGTAAAAACAATAAGCAAAGGAGAAAGTCTGATGACATATAGTGACAAAGTCTGCATAGTCAGGGTGTAAAGGTGGATGGGTCTGACTTTAACACAGGAAAAAGCTGTTGATTTACTGTTTTATATCATGATCACAATCCCTCCTTAATCATAACTGATTAGTATCAATTAAAAGAATTATTATATTCACTCTTATAATGCAAATCCCCCTTACCTTAAACGAGCAAACAAAAATACTTCCCAAAATCTTACCGAGGCATTATGTGCCTAAATCTGACCACACCATTGTAAAATAGATGATATACTTTTGTATTGCAATCTTTAAGGATTATGCTAATTTATTCTGGAGAGCATTATCAAAAAGACATTTAAATGATGGCATTATTTGGAGCTGAACCTAATATTTCTTTTGATTGTTTACAGCTAAGGACTGTAATCCAAATGATAAGAAATTCGCCTTATATTGTTTTGTGCACAGCTCATCAACTAGCTCTTCTTATAACAGAGGAGGTTGCATGCATTGGCACCACATCTAATTTCACTTATTTATCTATTTATTTCATGCCTTTTTTTGACATGCAAACCATATGAATAAAATACATTTCTCACACTAACTGAAGTTGTTTCAAACCTTGGAGCAGTTTTACATTATGTTTTTTTTTGTTTTGTTTTCGTATTTGGCCATTTGCAAACACAAGAATTGTCAATTAGCCTGAGACCTTCTTGAGAGTGTTTTTTAAAATAAGTTTCAAAACAAACCCCAGAGCTGTGCATGGTGTGGAAGCCTGCGATCCAACACTATAAAGTGGGTGTTCATTATGGATTTTGCACACTGTGATTTATTGGTTCTGTTGACCCTTGTTCATTTAGCTGGGAAGATGGTTGTTCTCCTACATCAAGTATGGGATCAATAAAGGCCTCAATATGGATCATAGTTAGTTATGGTTCACTTTCATTTCTGCACTGCAATAAACCAACACCTAACCACTTATCGCCATAGAAAATACAATATGGCTATTAAAAAACATCCATCACAATCTACATGCCCAGCTGGCCAGTGGTCACAACTTAAAAAATGATTATCCGTTTCCAATACTTTTTCTTTTATTCAAACTTTAGGTCTCAGAACATAGCAGGTGCTGTATCTTCATAAATCAAGCCTGAAATACAGTGTGACAGCTCTTGGCAGCTTAGAACATCTGCCTAATCACGCTTGTTATGAGAAAAAAAAATACATGAAGGGTATATAAGGAAAAACACTTGGTTATTTGTCTTGATCAGACAGGGACACGAGCAAGGAAAGAAAAGTGAGGAGAAAGATGCTGTGAAAATAAAGCAGTGAAGGCAATCAACACAGGAAACTGAAGTCTTCATCTTGACAAACTTAGAGCACTACTTGCTGAAAAGAAGAAAGAAAATATGGAATTGAACCAATGACCTGTCAGCATTAGCACTTCGCTCTAACATACAGTATAGCCTATAACATCTGCCAATTTCATATCTACATACTACAATATTAAAAGGTTTGTGCTTGCAAAAACAACGGTTACTATCAACACTAAAAACAAATTCAATGGTAAAGCAGTCAGTAGGATAGACAGAATATATATACTGTACTTTGAAAAACTTGTTCGTTCTCGTTTATTCATCAAGATGAAAATAACCAGAATAAAACGCCTCCTCATCCTGAACTGCGATCACCGCCTCCTCAATCGGTGGAGACAGAGAGAACAGAACAACAAACTGAAATGCTAGCCTGAACAGCAACACTACCCATACAGATATTAATTGTGCTCTGCTCAATAAAAAAGGCTTTATAGGAATTTCAACGTCATCAGTTGCAGTGCCTTGACCTCTTAATGAGTCACATGGGGAATGATCCCAAGCTGTGTGCTGGCACGAGCAAACTTTCCAGCTTCGTTGTGTTTTTGTTCTTCCAGTTTTCTCCCCAAGCTTTTCTCCACCCAATCTTATCAATAATGGAGGCATTGGTGACAGAACCCTATTCTGTCACCTCACATCTCCTCCACATACTCAGCAGCAGGCAGCCAGAGATGCTCCCTGAGAACAGATTACTGCTGGTCTGCAATATACATGAAGAAAACCAGCATGGATGCCAGCACACTCCTGAATTCAATTATTTAGCTAAGCTACTATTATGAGGAGAAGAGCCCTCTTTTGTTCACATCTACGAGCTTGTTGTGTGAGACCACTTTCACCTCTTAGAGACCTGCAATATACTGCATGCAAAGACTTGGTTTTCATATTAAAAATATACACATAGATTTTTTTCTGCCTGCTAATTGCAAGTAGGCATTGTGTGGGGAGAGTGAGGGATGATTCACCTTTGCACAAAGAATGACATCCACAAAGACATGCAGAGAATAGATGCAAAGATGCACACATGGTGACACATATTGTATAATCATCCGCGCAAACACACACAGACATCACACTACAATGCCAAAACCTAGCGTCATCTCATGCCCTGTGTTCTACTCTATTGCTCACACATTCACTCCATCTCTTAGCGCCATCATCAAATGTTTCATCAGCATTACATGTCCTCTCACTTAATACATTAAAAACAAATGTCTGTGTGTGTAAGAAGGGGGATAAAACTTGCTTCTTTGTCACAACGGATGTATTTTTTAATGCTTCGTTTGCAATACACAGCACTGGAGTTTCATGGACAAAACAAAAAGAAATTTGCACAGAGTCAACTGGTGTCACCTCAGACAAAGCCAATTAGTTAAGACAGTGGTTTATGCCAAAGGACATCTGCCAAAATTAGGGGTTAACAAGTTTTAAAGATTTTGAAGCTCTGATTGCTTTGAAGACCATTAAAGTGCAAAAATCGACTATGCTGTATTTCCACAGAGCAAAATGATAAAGTAGAGCCTCACAAAGCAGAAAAATGCTGTGCCCAGCTTTGTATTTTGTATAATTATCTGAAGTTGCCTCAGACAAGGTTCTTCCTCACAACAAACTCTTTATATCAAGTCTAACTGTGTTATAATGTGTGATTTCCTTGTTCTTTGTATGTGTTCTTTTTCCTGAGGTAGTGAATCAGCTCGATGTGGAAATTAAACTGTTTAAATGTACCCACAAATAATGACTGTTAACAATTCTGACATTGTAAATGGCTGTAAACTAAACTGATAATGTAAAACCAATGCAAGTAGACTGGGTACGATTGTTCTTCACGCCTCAATCAATAAGTTTGTATTTTTTGTCTAACATTAGGACATCTATGGAAGCAAATCAGCATTGCAATGTTTTGAATTATATCAGCATTTATATCAGCACTAAGGTGAAGCCCAGCATTCAAAGCAGATCTGTTTGAACTGGATAATTCTGCAACATTCGATGTAGGTCCAATATACAATCCAGCACAGGAAGTAGAGTGTTGTCTACTTTATGTAGTGAAGCACAAAGTAAAGAAGTGACAATTGACTTTAATGCCACAGACAGCTTCTTACCATCAAAGACCATTTACAGTAAAACATGGGCCTTTTTTGACACTTTTTGACCATAACATCAAACCTAATTTGGGATTTTCTAAAACCGTAATATTCATGTGGATGAGTTAATATAGGTGTTAAAATAAATCTGTAGTGCTTCCATCCTGTGCCTTAACCAACAATGTTGCATTATGTTTCTGTTTTATGTCTTCTGTTCAGCAGTGGTATGATAATGAAATATGTGCTTTACCTAGAGAAGTTTTCTTACCTCTGTTACACTAAATCAAGTGAAAAGAGATTGCATTAGGTCTCTCTGCAGTCTACATGCTTGCTGAATCTATTTTATGCAAACATGACACATTAAAAAGTGAGTAAAATGACTAAAATGTTTCATAATTTGATCACAATACAAATATATGGATGATTACACTTAATTTCCTCATAACACTGTGTGCAGCAATGAATCAAAAGAATCCATGTTCATGTGTTAGAGGAAAGAATGGCACTTGAAAAATTATATTCAAGTAGCTCTCAAATGGTAAATACTGCTTGCATGAATAATGATTTTATTCGATGAACACCTGAACTAAATTTTCATTTACCAAAAATGAACATTTTCATTTTATAATCACACAAAGTCTAAACATATTATTTCTAGATAGTGCAGTATTATTTTGCTGCAAAACATGACCTTACATTACTCTACATGCTTAGTGCTAGCTGAAGCGTTTTGTGTGTACGATTTGACTACTTTAGGTCACTTATTCCCATGCAATGTTAATTCAGTGGTCGCGATTGCTGGAGATTGCTCAAATGACCAGTAGTTTCTTTTAAAGTAAAGAGCTGGAGAGGAAACTGGGGCTCCATGCTGGCTCTCACTATGGAGAGGAGAGGGTGCTCCTTTTTTCCCAGGATTTCTGGAGGGAACCCAAGTTGGTGGCAGATGGCAGCAGGATGAGACTCAGAGACAACCTGGGGAGAGCTTGGAAGGCGAGCCAGGAAGCAGCAGCTCTCAAGTGCTGAGCTGGTCTGCACTGGATAAAAGAAAGGCGGCCTCTTCCATATGCTCCTCATTGCTATGCCTAATCACGAGGTGCCCATAGACTCATTGCCATTGTCACTGGAGGCAATTCAGGACAGTTGGAGAAGAAATTAGAGATTTTGATGGCAAAAGCACGTTGAAATGTGTTTAAAGTAAGAAATGGAGCCAACTGGCCTTTTGTCAGTCAGTATCATCATATGGGAAAAGTGAAAATACGACTGGGCATGCTTTTTGATGTCTCCATTTATGAGTGAATTGGAGGAGGTAAAGGGCATTATCTTCCCCTAAAGCCTATAGATTAATATTGATGTGCCTGGCTAAAAAGCTCCTGGAGGAAATATTGAGTGTAGAGCTCCTCCCCATCATGAGGAGCTGATAAAAGGTGCTGCTCAAGGGAGACGCCCTGGCTATAGGTGCCCTAGTTTTGCACCCATCCATAATGAGCCCAATGGACCTCCTGGCTATTTGTGTGGGTAAATCCCTCTAGCCCCTCTCTTACCCAGACAAAGCACTGCATCATTCCCCTCTCCTCCTCCCTTTTAACTCCTCCACCTCCCATTTCGCCATCTCCCCCCACCTTCTGATCAATAGCCCTGACCTGTCGATCGATGCAGCCACAAATCACTTCATTTTCTTTTTCTCCTCCCTCTATTCTTTCATTGGCATCCATCCCAGCCAACCAGAGCGATGCCATGGCAAAAAAAATCACCTGCACCTCTCACTGCATCCTCCTTGTTTTTGTGCACAGTCCAAAGAAAGAGGAAAAAGTCAAACAGAGCCTATTAGAAGGCAGTCTGTAATTCTCCAGCCCAGCTGATTTTAGACCCTGTCACCACCACATACACACACACTCACACACACACACACAAATACACTGTCATGCACACTTTTATCACAGTCTCTCTCTGTTAATAGCCCTGAAAGGTGAATGTAGCATATGATTGTGTTATTTTCAGAAAATCAAAGTGTGGTGTCAGCTGCCTATCCATCAACCTGAACTTTTTCTCTGAGGCACTTCAGAGGTCATAGGCTCACATAATGTACACACACACATGCATGCTAGAAGTGGATTGCTAAATTTAAGGGACAGGGAGGGGGAACTGCCAGTAGATTCAAATTTATAGGCGACGTCCATGCACTGCTGGCTTTAGCGTTAGTATTATAGCACCACAGGCTCCTGCCACCCGCTGCTGTGGAATTAATTGCCGGTGACGCGAAAGTAGCACAAAAAGTGCCACGCTTTTCCGCTTTTCATTACCATGCCGGGAGTCTTTCTGTTTGTCATTGTAATATTTTCTCATGGAGAGGGATGGAAAAAGGGGAAGGAAAAAGGAAGACGCAGGGGTATGTGGAGGATAAGTAATATGGAGGAGACTGGAAGAGTGTTTAGCTTCTCTCTGTTCATTTGTCATCATTTCCTCTCTTTGGAACATTTAGCCCATCCTGACCCACACTGCTGCGGCTCCACTATATAGCAGCTGTGCATGTGCACACACCCTTGCCAGGACTTATATTATTCAGATACCAACATATGCGTTAACACTCACAATCCTAGACAGGCAGTATCATTATAATGTGTGAATCAGTATACTGTATGGCTGCATATGTATGCCAGGAAGATGAAGTGTGAAGCAAAACACACATGCAGACATATCTCAGAGATGTGCAAAAACCCAGCAGGAAGTTTGAAAAATGTTTGGCAGGCCTTTTGGTTCCCAAATTTGACAGAATGGTCAACATATTTTATTTGTTTATAATGGAATAACAATAGTTCTGTGTAAATATGCTCCATATTTTAGTCACAAGAAAGTCAAGAATTGTTAACATCATAATAAATTCCTCTCTTTTTCTGCCTACCACACACACAGTAGCTGCACATTAAATGCATTTGACTAAAAAGAGGTGATAGTTGCAGATGTCTTGACACTCTTATATAGACTACACATTTGTAAGCAGATCTGTTGTCATTTGTCACTTGTGTTAGATAAGAACCATCGCCTAATGTGGGGATGCAGCAGATGATTTGGGGTTTGAATAGGAAAAATCAATGTATTCAATGTATATTTACTGTATATATTATTTAATTATGAAGTAATGGGATTACAGTAATATACAGTTAACCCAGGTTTTTACAGTAACAGTTACTGTAAATGTAAAATATGGTTGCTAGTGAATTGTTGCCAGAGAATTACTGTAAAAACCTTTTGAAATGTCTAACAGTGTAGTTCAATATGATCAGACCTTTTCTTTCTAGAGCTCCGTGTCCTTATGCTGCATCTAATGAAGCACTCACCTCTCAGAGTTCCATCTGCTGTTTAATAACTCTACTCCTCATTAACTCAGGAAGATGACACAAAAAAGCAAATGATATACAGTGTGTTTCTATAGCACTGTAAATTGGTTGACACTTTGCCAACCAGGGCAAACACACCAGTTGACAACACTGCAATTTTATTGTCAGACCCTCTGCACATTCATACTGTTCCTTCCCTTCACTGCCTTCTGTCTTTGAATAAGACATAGTATGGCTGTGGATGCACTTATCAAATTACACCACAATCCACTCCCAATGTTCTGCATATTTCCTCCATAATTAGGCGTGTTTTAATAGCCCACCCCACATGATCACACATAATATGCATTCACTAACTGCAGCCAGCTGGTAGGGGTGGACGTTTTATATGCTATACATGGAGGCTGATTCCAAAACTCAGTTGTGTTGTGCGTATCTAGAGTATGGCATACTGTATACAGTATATGTCCATTGTAAATGAGGTTTTATAAGCACGGAGGGATTGAGTGCGCAGAAGACAGAAAATTAGGAGAGTAATAAAGAGGGATGAATGAATTTGCATTCCACAACAAACAACTTCCAAACAATCTCACATGCATTACCAAAAGCTTACTTAATTTCAATGCACATATATATTTATATAGTGAATGGGCAGACAGACAGCACACAAAGTGTCTCTCTTAGGAGCAATAACATCACCTAATGGTATCATTAAAGACACAGTGGGACTAGACATGCACATGTGCGTGGTGACTGTGTTGGCTGTCTGTTTCACTACCGCCTGTAGTAATGCAATAAGATCCACTGTATGGTCTGAAAAGCACATTCAGGTGTGTGTGTCTTTATATTGATTGATGACTTATTTTAATTTGTCTCTCCTGTGAGACATCAGAGGCCAGGCTAAGTAACTGGACAGCAGCCCTGCAGCTGGTGTGGATTCAGTGTCAAGGACATTTCAGTAGAGCAGATGTTTAGATGACACATTCAGACTGCTGGTGGTGGCATGTTAAAGCAACAGTAAACTTCAGAAAGTATCAGTATGTATTTGTGCAAACACATTCATTTACTTTAAGTGGATCTAATTAATCTGATAAACCTAAACCATAAATCTGGAAGGTCTGAGTGATGACATGTGCAGTTGTGCTGTTAAATCCACACTGTGTAAGGTTGAGATGATGATTATTTTGGTCCCTGTAGGACATTTTCTTTTTGCTCAAGTCACAACCTGGAGTTTATAGGGGTTCCATAGATTTGTTTAAAGACACTTCAGAAGGCCACTATTGGAAAGAATCAGGGTGTGTATTTAATGGACATGTGAAACGAGCAAACAAACAAAATGTTTCACTGCACTGTGACAAGGCTTATAGTGATGCCGGTGTTACCGGTAATATATACTCCAAACTGTTATTTAATTAGCATCAGTTTTGCTAATCAATTATCTGTATCTTACTTTTCTAGCAATGGTAAAGATTCATTGAAACCAAATTCCCAAATTGTATTATTACCAATTCTAATTAACTTTACCAAAAATTAACTATTAATATCATCATTATTGTTGTTGTCGCTGTAATTTAGGGATTACATGGTTATTAAATTACTACTGTTCTGAACTGTTCTATTACCTTATTGACTTTCTGCACACTGCATGACTGATTATTTGCTAGATTAATCAATAATGAGAATAAATGCTAGTTACAAAAAAAATTATTTAGCAGCTAACAAAATGTGCTAAACACTAAAGCTATTATCATTAGCAGATGTTAGTGCGTAAACATTCAATGAGCAGCTTCCTCATTTTAAACCAATGCTAGTTACTTACTGGTTAGAATGATAAATGAGGGTCGTTTCAGCTGTCACTAATGAACATTGATTGCATGAGTAACTTGTTGGTTAAAGGTCTCATTATATGTAGCCAAAGATTTGTGTGAGGGAAGAAGCACCAGCACAGCTGTACAGCTGCCAATGAAATGAGTGATGATGTATTTCCATAAAGTCATATCAGTAATTTAACCCTATAAACATAATATTTTTAAATCAGGACTTTCTGAGTATTTGTGAATTGTATACTTTATTCTTACTGAATCTAGGGAGAATCTAAATTCAATGCATTCAGTGTTGCATTAGCATAGAATTGTTTCATAGCATTTGTTTAGCATAGCCTGAGGGGACCCTTACAAATCACTAACACTAATAATTAACTGTGTTCCTAATCTTACCCATTGTAGTGAGATGAACTGCAACCTGTCTTGACATGAAGCTTTGGTCTTCAAATCATAGGTTACATACTGTAGATGGGATAGGATTGCAATGAAATAAAATGCTGAGAAATTTCTGCATCTGTATATCACAGGTCTGGTTGTCTTTTCCTATTACATATAAACAGTACACAAGAACACATCAATTTTTCCCTAACATGCACACTGTTTTGTTCTTTCCCTCTTACTGTGGCTTAGCATTGGTGTGTGGTGGGAGGTCTGATGTGTTAGTCTGATGTGTATGTGTGTGGGAAGCCTCCTCATCATGCAGCAAACAGATGGCAATTGGCGCTCTGACTGACCAATAGCTGGTTGATTTGTTAGATTTGTGTGAAAGTGTTTCAGCACGTGAGACACTTCTTTTAAATCTCATGGCAGGTAAAAACACGTGTTCGCATGCAGATACACATACACAAACACTGTGTGACTTGGCAGTTAGCACCCAACATAATTAATAGCTGCCACAGCGTTCCCCTTTCCAAGCCAACAGTTTCCTGTGACAGCAAAAAGGGGAGGGAAGGGGCTAGGGAGAAGGCTGATGTGTGCTAAAGCATGGTGGTGATGTGTTAAAGGTGTGGGTCCAGAAAATTAACCCTGGCATAGGGCGAGTTGGGGGTGAATGTTTAAGCATGTGTGTGTTGTTTAAATTCCATCCGTGATCCTGGTGCTATGACCTTACATCAGGCTGTATGGACTACTGTAAGAGTATTGCAGTTTCTGCATATGTTTCCCAAAGTGACTCAAGGCAGTGAAGTATACTGTAGTTAAATGACAGACACAAATGTACACATCTTCATTTCACATGTCCATATATCCATGTCATTTGATTAAGCTTAATGGTAGTTATAACTAAGATAATTGAAAATAGTGTTACAATTTGTCATAAATGTCAAATCAAAAGTTTCAAAGCTATAAGACCATACCATGGTGAAGAACAAAGAGGAAATGCTAAATCCTTTTATCTTATCATGTGTGAGGACTGGACGTTTTCCTCATTAGCATAACATATTTTTAGCATTCCTTATTATTTTCTGATATTTTATACAAAACTATTTTATTACCGTCTTTATTTCAAAGCCGAAGCTGGCCATTTACTCAGAAGGACTAATAGTGCAGAAAAAAAAAAAATTAAAAAAATATATAAATAAATACCTGGAGATTTACCGATGAATGTACAGGTACCAAAACCATTTCAAGATGATCCTAATTGGAAATAGATGACAGTATGCTATGAAACATAACTTCTGCAGCATTATGAACAAAGGAGGAAAAGAAAAAGAAAACTTCAGCAATGTTCATTCCAAATAAAAGGGGGAAAAAACACAGTGCTGGGATTCAGCTGCTGTGTTTAACAGCTGACCAACAGACCATCTTCCACTTACATCTGCAACAATCTGTCCATTCATCTGCTGTGGAGCAAGGGTTATTTCACTCCTCAGTTATCCCTGTTTTTCCACTATCTGGAAACACACAATGATCTTGTTTACCAATTTATCACCAAAAGCAGGAGGGATCTAGGAGAGCAAATCAAACTTCATAAAAGCCAAATTTACAGTTTGAATTGCGTTAAAATCTGAGCTGGATTAAATATGTATTGCCATTGTGGGTCACGGTTGTTGTATTCATTCAACAAAATGGGAAAAGCTCGAACAGAACAGAAAGTGACTGAATGAATTCAGATTCTAACTGAACAGAAGGGGCAAAGGCTAAACAAAGTGTTTGATTGAGTTTGCAGTGGAGTTCAGATGTAAGGTAGATTGAGGTTGCTCCAACTGGCACACTTAAAGTGTGCTGGATTAACGTGTATGCCATTCAGATACATTTACCCACTGAAATTAGCTGTCAGCATTGCCTGTTATAAGCTTCAGTATAGTAGTAGTAAAGTGCTAAAATGTAAAAAAAAAAGTTGTATGGGATTGTGAGAACAACTGGAAATCATGTAATTTACATCAACCGTCATTTATACAGTAAAAATGGGATTTCACTAGGATTTCACAATAAGGGCCCTATCAGCCATAGAGGATACTCCTCTACTCATATGGAGTAACAAACACACTTAGAGAATGCAAAGCTAAGTTGTGCCCTGATATGCCATTGGTAAGACTGAAAAGCAGGAAGGCGATGTTTGTTTCCATGTCCAGTAGAGCCTTGACTACTGCATGTGTTTTTCTGTGTGAGTGAATGTGCATCTGTGTGTGAGAGTTTGAGAGAGGATGCATTCCAGGGCCATTGTGTGTGTGTGTGTGTGTGTGTGTGTGTGTGTGTATTAATAGCCTGTGCAGGCCACACAAGAGAGTGAAAACCTACCACTGATCAATCCTCTCTAGGATACACAAACCAAGGCTGCAGGTGTGTGCTACCTATTCTTGAGACAAGTTCAGTATTTCATCTAAGACCAGTGAGTGTGTTTGTCTGAGGTCTGACCTCAGCAGACAGGTATACAGGAAGTGGTCAGATCAGCTATGAAGGAGCAAAACAATTGAAACTTACTTTCAAAAACGTTCTTCCGTTAAATTGTTAAGCCTCTCCCTTTTTGTCAAAAAGTGTGTGTCAAAATAAAAATGGAAATATGTGAACACAAATGTGTGTGACAATAAAACATCACTCATTCACAGACACTGGTTTCTCTCCCTCCCCTTTTGTCCCTTTTCACTCTGGGGCTTATCTATCATGCCGTATACCAACCAATTTATATGGAAAACACTTTTAAGTGCGGTGACAAATACATCACCCGCAAATGAGACGGTCTTTTAAAACATATGGCACACATGTTTCTTCTATTCAAGGCTTTTTGGGCAAGCAATTTAACATCGCAGAATGTTAAATACATATGGAAATGTAGATAAATGCTTCTCTTTGTCTCCACAGTCTCATGTTGCATTTTCATGCTCGTTCTGCAGCCATTTTCAAATTCCACCTTTGGGAACAGAGTGGGAAGACAAAATGTGGGGAAGGTATTCATTTCTGAATCATCATCGGCTCAACTGCATGATATGTTTCCTCCCGGAGGACACGCTAATGATCCTTAGCCCGAATGACATATGTCTGAGGCCGATTAGGACGCTGCATCCTGACGACATATCAACAGGGATCATGTCAGGCAGTATTAGTTCAGCTTCAGTTAGGTGGGCTAGAGACACGATTGGAAAGTGAGACAGGTGGAATGACATTACATGCATGACTTCATGAGTGATCACATGCAAAATGAAACCTAGAACAAACGTGGTTACTCAGCAGAGAGCAGAGACATGATCACATGCTAGATCTATGCAAACCATTTTAGTGCTGAACCTCACAGAAAAAATTCTTCTATCTAATATCTAAAAAATTAATTTTGATTTTGATATGAGCCGTCCTTGGTTCAGGAAAACATTACAGCATGTGTTCCTCCTTGCCAGCTCTTTTGTTTCCTTTTTTATGAAATACTTTTCTAAAATGATTTAGCTGCTAGTACCTCAGCCTGCCTTTAAGCCCTCTTTATTAGTTCCTGCTTCCATGTTCACAAACTAAATATGACTAGTCAGCAGTTCAGGTCCTTTTGGATATAACAATAAAATTAACCCTGAAAGCCCTTTTACTTAGTGGCTGTGCTTTTATTTTGGAATATAAGCAGGATGGAGAATTTGCTCATTTTATACAAGTACTTGTGTCCAAAGGCACTTGTATGTATAAACATACAAATCAACCACCAACACATGATTAGATATGATTCTTTTAAACATTAGTTTATAAGTCAAGCAAATTCACCATTTGAATCATATTAACACTTAGTTGGCTTGATCATTTGTGCATGTAATTATGATGTCTCCAAAAGCACAGGAAGGATAGAATAGGGTGATATCACTACGTGGGTTTGCTGCTTCTAAACTAGGCAAATGTGTGGAGGGTTTGTCATTGGAGATGAAGCCAGAACATTTGATGTGAACAGGCTGGAAATTTAGATTGCATCAGATTCTCTTTCCATTTAATGGAGTGCCAGACAACATTAACTTGAATCACTTATGCAAAATGAAGAGCTATTCATATGGAAAGTGGTGCTAGGTATGTATTTTCCAGTGTGAATTTATGGATATCTGTGTAGTAAAGATATGAAAAGTAACAACTGCTTAAAAAAACAGAGAGAGAGAGAGGGAGAGAGAGAGGGGGAGAGGGACCCAAGGGTCTTGTTGTCCATTATGCATACAGCATACTCATTTTAAAACACAGCAGCAGGAGATACAAAGAAGTCAGCCGTGAGTGTCTGAGTGTGTGTCACCTCTGGTTGGAGCATTCATTACTGTGCAGACTACAACAGCTACTTAGTTTTAGTGAGTGATTATCACTAAATAATGAAATTGTTAATTGCAGTACAGCAGGACCAAACTGAGAGCGATTTATCATGTTGATGTCCACTGACAATTTCATTTCATAAAAAAGATTTTCCCAATTTCTTTGCTATATTTTGCTCAAGCTGCTAAATATAAATCATGTCTAATAACCAGCACTAAATGATTTGTGTTGATTTATCATGGATGTAGATCTATATACACATGGACACTGAGAGAAAAAAACATACATTTATATTTATGGTTTATAAAGGCAGATTCTAGATTTAATGGAGAATTATTTCATCTGTTGTATAAAAAACAGCTCCCTTAAACCTTGTGAAGTTGTTAGCTAACTAGCTAGCTGCCTTGTGTGCTAGCAAGTATCTCATTACACATTAACTTACGTACACCTATACAGACGAAATCCAATCAGTATAGCAGCTCTGTCATGAATTCTACTTTAAACCAGGATATTTACAGAGGCTAAAATATTAGTTAACTTAATATAACGCAGTCCACTAAGAATCCACCAGTATGAGTATGAGTACAATAAATATATAAACATATAATAAACATAATAAAATTATCACCTTTCTGACCAAAAACTGAGAAATTTTAACTGTATACCTTATTAAAGTTGAATCCATGGCAGAGCTGCTGTATTGGATTACCCTACTAGCTTGATTGCTACTTGCGGTTATCTAACAGGATTCAAAAATACTATTGAAGGTGTTGATTTTAATTGCTAGTAATGATTTATTGTGTTCCAGATTATTTAGAATGCCCACTTTGTTGTATCACTGCACCTTCCCTATTCCAAAAAATGGGAAGATGTTCTTTGACTTTGCATATTCAAAGTCTGTCTGAATATGTCCCAAGTATTCAGGAAATAAACATAAGTCAATGCCATGTCCTCTGAAGAGATGGAAACACGACTGGGTGTAAGTGTGTGTGTGTGTGTGTGTGTGCTGGTGAAAAGGTCATCATGAATAGTACATGAGGGTGGGTGGGGTCAGGTTGTTGAATGTCCATCACCTCGCTGCAGATGATCTCCAGCTGGTTTGGGTGGGGGTTTGTGACTGGCTAGACACTTGAATATGTGTGTGTGTGTGTGTGTGTGTGTGTGTGTGTGTGTGTGTATGTGCGTGTGTGTATTTGGTGGCATGGTCTCTTCAATATTCATGCTTCATTCTTGCGTATTCACCTCCACATGAGACCATACACATCTTGGAAATTGGGCTGGAAATAATGGGAGGTGACATGGGTGGGTGTTTGACCTTTGACCCATGTTTTGTATGTGTGTGTGTGAGTGTGAGTGTAGGGACAGGGTGTTCAAATAGAGCCTTGATTGGTGTAGATAGCGTAAATCAATGCCTTGCTTGGAAAAGTGTTTACACAGATATAACATAGATGGCTTCAATACAAAAGTCATTCTCATAGCTGCCCTGTCAATTACATTTCAATCCAACTTCATCACTAAGCATAAACAAACAATGTCTCACTGAATAGAAAGATGGGCACATCTCACACAGTTTTGTGATATATTTTTTAATATCCATCTGCCCTGCACTGAATAGTATTTAATAACTGTCAAGGAGGTCTGGTACACATCTTCAACCATCCGCTCCTTTACTAAAATGAGAACAATCAGCAGCAGGGCAGGACTGAGACTTGTTTCTGCAATGGCAAAAATAACAAAGAGTGAAAAATAAACAAATCACTGAGGTTTTGCTTTCATTTTGCAGAGGTTTTCATCCATAGGGTAACCCAACCCTAACCCATTTTCCAGTGAGCCAATTTCTTTGTGTTTTATTGTTTTATGTGCTACATAATCACAACAGACCATGAAAATCAGACTTTTCAGACAGCTGTAAATTGCTCATAAAAATAAACATAAATTTGAAGTAAATGATGAAGAAATTAAAATTTCATGTTTGATATTTTAGTATAATTTTGGCAAACTGCTCTGTATGAATGACTTTTAAGTAACTCCCTCAGAGCAAATGTAACAATAAGAAAGTAATCAGTATGAACATTTATTTACTATTACTGTCACATCCACATAGCGAATAGCCACAAAATATCATATTTCATCACAATGCAGCTGCAATTTGTGGCTTTACAGGAGCAGTGCATTGTTTTCACGTGTGAGATTGATTTGTCACGCAGAGTATTACAATACCCAGGGTGTGAAAACAGTTGTATAATATAATCTGTGGCACTGCAGGAGCTTTGTCAAATCTGATAAGATAACCTAAAACAGAAAATCTACATAAAAATTGAGGGCCTTGAATTTTTATTCAAGCTGAAGCTATTTAGAGACTCCTTTTAGTTGCAGGACCCTGTGTTAAGATTGAATTTTAAATTAGGACATTCATTTTTGCCTTTCATATTTTTTTCATTTGCCACTCACAAGTCCCTCAGCTTTGCAATATTTAAAGTTCAATCATAGATCAGTGGAGTACTCTTAGTGCTTTGTTCACAAATGCTGGTAATACAATCTAATTAAAGACTGAAAAATATCCTTGTGCCAAAAGGTGTGCCCAGTGCTGCAATTTGAATAGGCTAAGAAAAGCTGAACTGTACAAATACTGCATACTCTTCCATGACAGAGCAACAATCTGGTGACAACCATTCATTTTTAATCTCCAGTGGAAAAAAAAACAATATCACCAATATACATTGTTAACAATCTATTGAGACTATCGAGTCTTGAATGAGGTAAAAGAGGTAAAAAGTACATGTAAAAACTTTGCACAGTGAAATGTGAGAACATAATTGCCCAATTGAAACTGAGTTTGAATAACATGTACTATGTGTTTAACACAAACTTCAGGTTTGTTAAAGGGGGGAGAGAACCCGCTACTTTGATTCCTGATGTGTGAATGAGGAGTATTTTGATTCCGTCTGCATCCACTTGTCAACAAATACAAAGAATCTGTAAATCGTTGTGTGAATTTATATCTGCAAAAATGAAAAAAAAATCTGCCAACACATCTAAGAGAAACAGAATCTGTAAATAGCACTGGCATTTCATAGCTGCATCAAAAGCAAGCATGCTGCAAAACATGGTGAAAATTTTAAGACCTTTGATGAGTGAGGTAGATATTTCATCACATGATTTGAGGGATGAGTAGAAGACAAAGTAAATGGACTCACTTTACCACCTCAAACTTAAAAAAAAATGAGATAATGGCTTGGAGAGTGTCAATGATCTGAAACCAAATCACTAAAAGTCATTCTCAAGAGGCTTTTTCTAATATTCCAGGCTAGTCAAGTGTCAGTGCTGAGGAACATGTCAGAAAATGTGTTGCACAGAGTTATTATCACCCCGGGGACATGAGCAGGCAGTACCAACCCCCACTGTCTACACACACACTCACACACACCTATCCTGTATCCTTATCCATCTTCAGTCTCTTTCTTTCACACTTCAATCTTTTATTATTAATGTTTACACCAATGCTCTCTTTACTCAGAACTTTTTCAGCCTGTTCACACACTCACGTATATGCACACACACACACACTCAGGTTTCAATAATTGATACATTTCCCAGCACTCTGTCTAAAATAGTCTGATCAACATTACCTTATTCACACTGGCTTGGAGAGTGTCAGAGCCAGAGTCAAGGGTGAACCGAAAACTTTCAACAGAAAGTCTGGAACTGGAATTCATACCATACACAAAGGCATTAATCCTTGACTTCATGGGTGTGAGAGAGATAAAAATGAAAGCCTGCAAGGAGGATGTACAGTGTTTCACCTGGGATATTAATATCAGCTCTTCCTGCTCTGCAAAGATCCCCTATTGGGCCCTCAGGCAGCAGCATATGGCCCCATCAACACCAAACTACATAAAGAACAACAATCAGTATTAGCTTATGCAATGCAGGAGAAATCTAGCATAATCCTTGACTATCCTTAAGTCCTTATCCCAGTGTGGACAATCCAAGGGTTTAAAAACACAAAAAGCTCTACTAGTGACATAGCATGTACAAATACTGGGCTTCAGACTCCACACGCCCCTTTTCAAACACATTGAGTAAACCTAAAGTGACAGAGACATGACAAACATGTCAATGCATTTCATTAAAACAACAAAATTAAGTTACAATGGAAAATGGTGAAAGGCTTGTGAGGTTATCTGATAACACAACCTTACATTTACAAACCGACTATTTGCCTCTATTCCAGCAGAATTTGAGTTCTTCAAGACAATGCACACTTTATTAGCCCACCTCAACTTGTTGAGTTCTGTATGATAAAAGAAAAATAAGAACCAGTATAATTTCAGTATGTGCCGTTTGTTTATGTTTTCCTGTGTTAGCTTAGGTTTGATGTTCACAGTAGTATAGTATTTCTCAAGTCTTCACCAAATTACAGTGAATCGTGAGACTGCAATATATCCAGTAGTGTAAATGATTTGGTAAATAGCAAAAAAATTTCAGTTTTATTACAAAAAGAGAAGGTGTAATTACACAACAGTGAGCTTTAATTATCTCTCCCCAGTTTTTGAAATTAGTTAAATCTTTGTGCAATTCACTATGACTATGCTGTGATTTTCCTTTTTTTTTTTTTGCACAGATTCTTGTGAATTTACCACATGGCAAAAGTTTAAACTGTGAGCGCAGATGGTGTGCGCAGCTCAGTTTGTGTGAATCCTCAAGGCAGGAGACAGAGAAATCATGATCTTTACTTTAGATTCTGCTTACTTATCTTGCTTCTGGTCGTAACATCCAAGCACAGTTCATATTCTATGTGCTCATGGCAGTGTAATATATCTCTACAATAAGGGATTCCAAGTGTGAGATGCATGTGGCCCTGCAGCTCAGTTAGATGACAAAACCTGAGTTATAGCTTCACTTCCCACCTGGGCCTACATATGTGTGCATGCACAGTAAGTAAAGCTGTATAAAAGCCTCACTAAATGATGCTTGAAATTTTCTGGAGGAGAAACATTTTAACACTGCAAGCATAATGACATATTTATGTTAGTATATGCATTGCATATGTTATCTCCATCTGTGAAATTTAAAATCTGGACATGTTGAAGAATTCTTACTCACATGTTTCTATTTAATCTTTTCCATCAGCGTAACTGTTACTATACAGGGTTTGAATTGGATGTACAGAAAAAGAGGTCTGTCTTACAAAATGACATGATATAAATATTTCATGATATAGAAATATTATTTAGTATTTCCAAAGAAGGAAGAAAACGCTGACTTTAAACTTAAACAAAAAATATGTGCAGCCCAAGGTTTTCAACTGTATCTCACAGTCTTTATCAAAGTATTGGAGTTTGCTTGGTTTTCAAAGAGGTGATTCGGTTGTCATCACAAGTGTGGGACCAATGTGGAACTTCACTTATGTGATAACAGGTGGTTGTATGTGGTGTGACGAAGACTCAGTGAAGCCTGTGAGATGCAGTAGAAAAAGTACAGAAATAAAGAACATGAGTTGAACATGAATTTTCTTTATGCTTGAAAACAACTATATTGTAGAGCAGCAATGGATTTTGTGTAAAAGTAGCAACACCAGCAAACAAGAATTAGTTCAATATCAGTCTTCACATTTTGTCCAAAACATTATCATGACCTTAAAACTGCACTATAAACTAAACTGTGAGTTTCGTATATCACCTATATTCTCACCTTTTAAAAGTTTTACTTGTATCTGTAGTAGTCTGTGTTCACTCTGGTCTTATGTACACTGTATTCCATGCCACAATGACGCAAATTCATCCTATCTGATCCAAATCTGATCCAAAATGTTTTTGAAGCTTTGTGATCTCTATATCCCACCCAATCCATACCCATTCAATCTGGCTTATTGAAGCAGAAAACAAAATCTCAAAAAAAGCAACAAAAAGAAAAAGAGAAAAAAACCTCCCAAACCTTACAGAGGCTTGAACGTATGAAAACATTTTAAATATTTAGGATGTGTGAAAACATTTTTATGCATTTTCAAGCATATACTATATCTTTTTAAATAATGCAGATACATGTTCCCAGGAGAAAGAACCATAAATTCCTAAATTTACAACTAAACAGAGAGAGACTACAGAAAATGAAGCACAAGCTTTGGTTTAGCTTTTACATCCCATCTGCACAGTCTGTCTTTTTTAGGAAGGCGAAATGCATTGCTGTGATAATCCTGTTTTTTCATTATGTGCTATATTTGTTGTATTTAATCTAGATTGAAATTACCTTTCCTAAATAAACAGCTAAAAACTCAGTTTGCTGCATATAGTTCAGGTAAGATGCATACAGTTCAAAGGACAGTGCTCAAATAAAGTCAAGTGTGCAGTGTTTCTGCTGATTTCTCTCCCATCTCATTAAAACTTAATGAACTTCAACACCCCCTCTAAAAGCAGCAGCAGAATCAGCTTTCCGACATAGCAAGTCTTGAGACTGTCCATTAGCATAAGGTGTCCAGTGATAGAAATGGTCGACATCATTAAGCCGGACAGGATTTATGTATGTTGAGCTTGCTGAAAATCTATATTTATATATTGCAGAAAATATATGATATATATATGATATACATTTAAATAATGATCAAAATGTTTTAGCCATATACTGAGAGGTTGTTTTATTTATTTAGTTCTGCTCAAGTTTCTTCCATTTACCCTTTTGAAAAAAAATAGTAATAATTTACTGTTTACAGCAGCTGACTAAAGACAAGAGCCGACAGAAATGAATATATGAAAATGTGGCAGATCGTGAGTTTTTTAAATTTTAAAAAGTTTCTCAAAGCTGCATCTAAGACAGTTAAATATGAATGGCTGTTTGCAAAATTTAACTTTGATGGGACTCTGAGATCCCTTTAAGGGCACACACACATGAAAATATGAACAGGTCTGGACTACAACATAATTCACCACATATCACTGTTTACTCCGTATGTGCTAGTGTATACAGAAAAAGGCAATTTTGAATCTGGTTAGAGTTTGCATGGAAAATGTATTTGGTCAGTGGGCAGCAGGGAAACACTAGATATCATCTCCTACTTAAGTTGGCGTTATGGCACATCCTTTGACAAACACCAATCCCTGTTTGTTTACCTGGATTGGATGGAGGATGTGCTGATGCATACTAATGAAAGTGTGTGTGTGTGTGTGTGTGTGCGTATGTATTTGTTCATATGTGAGTGTGTGTTTGTGTGTACCCAGTGCCTCAAGCTAGCTTCCTCCTATCTCCAACACCATATTTCATCTTTTGCGAGAGGACTACTGTGACCAATCTAGCACTGCCCCAGGAACCGTGTCTATGTGCATGTGGTGTGAGTGTGTGTGCTGGTTGCCATCTGCGCCTGTCACTTCCCTGCCTCTCTGTAGCAACTCCTGACCTGTGAGGCCATCTAACACCAGTGCTGAAATCTCTAACAGTTCAGAGACACTCCAGACAGGATAGATGAGGAGAGAAAAAAACGAGAAAAATACGTTATCTGATTGAAAGACAAAAATAGGGAGCTTCATATCATCACCCAAACCAATCCCTGCTCAGCTATAATGGAACTGGTTGGGTTGTGGGGGCATTGATTGAAACGTAGCATGACATCAAATGAGCCCAGCATGGTACTGAGGTAATTGCACACAATCTTTTTTTATTTTTTGGTGATTTTGCTCACAAATAAAAGTCTCATTTTGAACAAAAGGAAATGTATTGCCTCTCAGTGGATTGATAAGTGGAGCATGGCTTGGAGTCTCTGAATTAAACTGTACCCCTTGTGGGCATAAATGCATTGACTACATGCTGCATTTAAGTCCAACTGAGAAAATACACCATTGCCCATTCACTTGCCATCACAGATTTGTGCTCTGCAATGATTTGCTGGCTTGATAATTAAAAACCTAAGCTACTGATGGAGCAGCGCATCCTGGAACCACAAAAGTGTGCTCTGAGTGCTAGTCAATGACAGGCACCAATTGGATAAACCTGTTTTCATTAAATTTCTCTATCTGCTTCTGACAAACCCACATGAACACTAAAGGTGCTAAGTCCTCCCCCCAGGCTGACAAGCCCTTAGTGCTGAGGCAAAGTGGAAGGGATTTCTGGGAGAGAGAGAGGGAGAGAAAAATGGAGGCGTAAGAGGGAGATAAATCAAAGGTGAATTTCAGTTCAGGTCAATTTCTCAATGATAACTTAATATGGCCAGCATGGAGCATAGTGAAAGAGCTCATGTGTGAATTGTTAGTCATTCTACCTTAACATCACTACTCTATGAGGCTGTGCTGGGCCCCAGGTAGGAAACAAGTTTTACAAATCGTTGTCAACAACCTCTTTTTCTTTCTCTTTACATTACAAGTCCAGGAACCAGAGTTATAGTTAGCAGTGGTTCTGCATTGCACATTCACACATTATTCACTATAGCCCATACACATGCACATGTATTCACCATTTCCTGCAGACGAACCAGAGAGGATGTAGCCACAGTTGGAGGTCTTGTTTTGTGTGTTTGTGTGGAATGGAAATGTGGGGTTGGGATCTCAGTTCAGTCTGTGGCAGTGCCTGTGATGGTGTGGAAGGTGTTTGTGTGTGTTGGTTTTAACGACATTATAGTAAAGAGAGGACGCAGAAAGCAAATGGATTATAAAAAGGCTTGCACAATGCACAAAAACATGTGGGTTCTGTAAAAACATTTTTCCTCAAACGTTAATTTTGCCACTATCGCAGCTGATTAAACACTGATTGAATCTAGCATACGTTATCTGAAAAGCAAGATGTACAACACAATCTGTCACTTAACTCAGGGAAAATATTAAATTCTATTAAATAAAAATGTCATCCTGCTCATGAAGCGTTGCATTTAAACTTTGCAGGTGAGTCCCAGTAATAACTGACATGCTACTGTAAGATGAAATTTTTGCAGTGTAATGACAGGAGACAGCTGTGGGAGATCAGACCTGCCTGACTGTTTGGGAAATGTCACAGCTAATACCCATCATATGTTGAGGGACTCACACTGGATGCCTTGTTTCCTACTGAATGTGTGTCTGTGCAAGTGAGACGTGAGTTCACTTCCAGTGAAATGCCATGTGAGCAGCACATGCTGAGAGCATCTGTGTGTGTATACGACTGACTGATTTTGAGTGCTTTGCAGTTGTTTGATAAACAACCCATTCAACCATATATCAATCAAGACACATACTGTACATAAAACATTTCACTCAGAGCTGTGCTGATGGGTGAGCTTGCAGGTGTGTCTGTTGTCAGTGAAGTTAAAAAGGCACTAAAAGTATTAGTAAAAGCATTAAAGGTACTGTTTTTAAAACAAACACTCTCATTTAAAGGACCATTCCAGTGATTTATTACTACATTTGCATAAAGTTGGAGAGCTTAAAAGAAATAGATTCGAGAAAATACAAGCTGAGGCTGACATGCGAATCTCAGGGTGTGTGGTAATAGCCATCCATCCATACATTAACCTAACTGCTTTTCCTCTTACGGAAAGGGGTCGAAGGGGTGCCGGAGCCAATCCCAGCTGTCACTGGGCAGGAGACAGGTTACACCCTGGGTCACCAGTCTATTAAACAGCCTCTTTATGACCAGTAAACTGGGATGAACGTATATCTGGAATGCTCCTTTTACACATTGACATTAAACATTGACAGGTGATTTCATATTTTCTGAACAACCCATGTTTTATATTTTTATAGAATATTGTTCCTTGTTATTATCTGCGTAAAGTAAATTTTCACCTCACCTCAACACCTTTTGTACTAAAAGCACTGACTTACTTCACCTCATTGTCACTTATTTTACTGTAATTGTGGGAAACACTTTTAAAACTGAAATTACTTGTTAAAGATACTATGAAATCATAATCCTTAACCCTGGCTGTAAAAAAGGTCCAACCAAATACCAATTTACTGTTAATGCAGCAATTTCTTCAAGTTACAAGAGCATATTTAAGCACACAGTGCCACACACAGTGTATTTGCCTTGAGTGACACCAACCTCTAATTATGGAGTTACAGAGTGTACTGAGGTGCATGAGACTCCAGCGGAAAAACAAGCTCTCAAGAAAATATACAGGCACACTCCAGCCTGACTGTTTGCTTATTATGGAAAACCTTTGACACTTTTCATAGAACATTTCGTTTTTATGCTCATCACATTGTGTGAATATGGAAACTTAACTGTTCACACAACATAAAGCCTATTCAAATAACCAAATTACAGTGCTACACACAAACTGAAGCACATGCATTCATACGCTGTGTACAATCACGTAACACACAATACCTTCCATTTTTCTTTCAATAAAATATACACAACAACTAAATTGTCTTCAATTCTTTGTTGTGTTTCTTCTTCTACTTTTTCCTCTACCTACCTCTACCTTTTTTTTTGCTCTTTGTCATTATGGAAATGAACAAGCAGGCAGACATGCAAGGTTGTCAGGAATACTAAGCACACATACTATTTGTTTGTCTAATTTTCTCAAGGTGTGTGGCTAAGAAACTGGGGGTGACTAAATGTGATGATGGGTTAAATGTATGGTAAATGAACGAGTGGCACATGCAAAGTCAGGTTTAGGGGGAAAAGATTTCCCCTCATTATAACCCAAGTGAAAGAACAGCACGTAAAAATCCCATTACAGGATCACACAAGAAAAGGCTGATATAATATATACAGAATGTGAATATTTTCATACATTTACAAAGACACAGGTTTCTGTGTCATTAAAGTGAGACTTTATATTCAGCTCTGGGGAATGTAACAAGGTCCTGAGTAGGCAGATTGGAAAATGGCTCAGGGTCTAATTCATAAATGAGGAAGATATGTAAAATAACATTTACGCAGTGAAGTGAAGTGCATATCTGAAAAGGTTTTTACAGATTTTAGATTTTTTTAAAAGAATAAACTTCATCCTCCACTATGTCACTGGCTCTGTGTCACACTCAACATTTTATGTGTTGTCCACTTTTACTTGATCATACACTATACTGTCTATTTTCTGTATTTCTTTCTATACACCAAGGGAAAAAGGTCAAGCAGAACCATTAAAATAATATAGATTTACCATCATTGTTTCCATTTCTCTCTCTGTCTCAATATTTTCTGTTCTGCTCTCTGTATCACTTTCTGCTATCATAAATCTTATTTCAGCTCAGTGAGGAGGGAGCGATCAGCAGGGTATTCAGAGACACACAGACACCAAAGCAAGATTCGATGAAATCCCTTCATTCTGTCTGGTGTGTGTGTGTGTAGTGTGTGTATTTGCATGCATGTATTTGTATTATGAAAAAAACCAGTGGGGCATAAATGGTGTCAGTGACATGCTGCTGGTCCATGTGTCAGTGTGCTGTAATTGTGTCCAGTAGAGCGGATATTCGACACAGATGCACAGATTCTGGTTAGTGTTAGAGCTTCCGGGTCCAACACACATAGAAAGAACAACGCACTGTGTGTGTATGAGTGTTTTTTAACAGGGTGGATGAGATTCTCTATTCACTGCAGATGGAGCAACCATACGAGCCGTGAATTATGAATAAAATGTTCACTAGGATGGGGATCTACTGGGAGTCCTGTGGGTCGACCACTAGCTGCACATCTGGTTGCCATGACAACCTTCAGCAACTAGCAGTGGTATAGAAAACAAATAAACTAATGTGCCTTCTTTAAATGTGAGAAATCTACATTTTCTGTAGCTTAGGAAAGTGGGGACAGTTTAATCTTTAAAGGGCTTAAACTTGGTTTAAGTTAAATGAAGGTTGAATCGGAGTAAGATTGTACAGTGCTGGAGACTGTACTATGTCAGTGACTGTTTACACAGCTATTTAAGAACAAGAGTGGAAAATGGTCATGTGTGTAAGTGTTAGGGTCAGCTTGGGAGTGATGGTTCAGAATGGATAGTTTCCTGCCCTCCCTGTGTATAAGCTCTCAAAGAACAGACACACACAACAAAATCACACATATTCAGCAGGAACACAAACCTCATACACACTGATGTTGCTACAGCACACACACATTTCACAAGAGGTGAAATGTTCAAGAGAGAGTAACAGTATGTGTGTGTGTCTGACAGAACAAGAGTGCATTGAACTGCCGATGCCTGACTCTCACAGCAACAACTGCTTCTGTAGAAAACTAAGATATATACAGTATCTACGTGAACAGCGTGGATATTGTCTGCTCAGAGCAAAATGCTCCAGTGACTCCCACGTCCTAATAAGGACAACAGTGACTCTGATACAGGACTCAGCTAATAGCCGGATATCACAGCATAATATTGTACAACAACACATTGACACGGCAAGCCACTTATTTTTCTCTAATTAACAACCTGACAATGAAATTCAGCGCATTGGTTACGCTTCCCGGTGTGGTTATTTTCTGACATCAGCACTCAACAATTAAATTAGTGCCTGCCCATCACAGTTTAAAGTGTAACGGCGACTGTGCTCCGATTTAAAATAACTTGCTGTTGTGTTAATGAGAAGGAATGAACGACATGGCCTTTCACTGGTGCTGAATGGCCGTCAAAATGCTAAGAACATAGAGAGCTCATTTAAAATGACATTAGGCCATTCTGCATGGTAATTACTTTCAATATGTGAGAAATAGAAAAGGGGTGGGCTTTCAACCATTCCTCTCCACCACCACGCTGAGACATAAGGGCATCGACAAGCAGCTAGAAATGGTTAATTACCTTCAATAGATTCATATTGTAGGTGGGCTGATTGTGTTTATCTTCTAATATCATTCATTCTATTTCAAGACTAGCGCAGCATACTGGAAATTTGTTGAGTTTTCTACGTTATTATTGTTTCTTGTTTCTAGCTCTGATGCGATGAAGAGGGATTCAGTCTTAGAAAGTCAGATGAATTTATTTTGTGGCAAACAAGACAAACTAAAAAGTTATAAACCGTGGAGTTTTGTTACTGTGGATGTACAGTACTGTATATATTAATGCATGAAACATGAGTCAAGGGTTGTACTAAAAACCACACATTGAATAACGTGAACTGAAGCTGTGTATTGCAATGCTCCAGATCAGAGATCACATCTTTAAATGGCCTCTATAAAACACTGAGGCCTAATGCCAACAAATCAGACATGGCTATCAGGGTTGCTGGCTGACGGCTTACAGATCACAGCCACTGATAACTCAGCGTGTTGTCTGTCCACATCAAAGAACTACTGATCCTTACAAGGTCTCAGGTCCTGGAATAACCTGCATCAGAGGGTGTTTCTCCACAGCCGAGGGATATATCAAAGCAAACCTGCATCACTAACTGTGTAAACAATTACTCTGTGTCATAGGGAATCAGAAGCAAA
This sequence comes from Helostoma temminkii, assembly GCA_900302695.1. Lineage (NCBI taxonomy): Eukaryota > Metazoa > Chordata > Actinopteri > Anabantiformes > Helostomatidae > Helostoma > Helostoma temminkii. The sequence goes on from OMLM01008718.1 coordinate 96,946, forward strand.
TAGCGCTGCACTTTACAGCTCCAACCCACTTACTCCTCTCTATCTGGCTAATATTTTTGTTTTTCTCTCTTTGGACGACTGCTTCTAGCCTATCTCAGGAGATCAATACTGGATAAGTTGAGGTGAGGTGAGGCAAAACCTGAGTGGGAACATAGAGAACTGTGCAAAAGTCTTAGGCCACTATTTGTTATTTTAGCAATGTTAATATGACCATGTATATATATTTATTTATTACTTTATATTTTTAGAATACATCTAGAAAATATATGTATTTTAATATTAATTCTTAATTATTAATTAGAAATTTGATAAAATCTGGTGAGAAGGTTCTCAGAGTTTGAGAGACCAGAAGAAGTCCATCATGAACCTGGCTCAGCATCTGGCAGCTTCATCTGGATTCTAAGTTGATCCTCCCAAAGTCTGAAGAAGCTCATTCAGGAATGGTCTTTGTGCAGCCAAGAAACCAGTTTGTGTTTTTCTAGTTTTTTTCTAATATAAAAAGGGAGAATAAATATATATGGCCATCACAACTTTGAAAAAAGGGAATCTAACCGTGGCCTAAGATCTTTGCACAGTAATGTAGCCAAAGACAGGTTGGCAGATGTAGGTGGCTAATATGACTTGGCTTAACTTTATGAAAAAACACACCTTACTGACCTCTTCACTTGCTCATGTAAGCATCTTCTAAGTTCACAGATACAAAACAAGACAAGCTATACTGAACAAGGTGAGGATACAGAGTTCAGCTGTGCAATTTGAAAGCCCTGTGTACTTTAAAAGGGCAACAAACTTTTCATTGATAAAGTCAAGGCTGCCTGTGGCTCCCTCCACTTCCCCCCACCAGCCTCCAGAATATGGCCTAACAAGCTGCTCTCTGTTAAAAGCAGGACAAGACAACTCTTCTGTGAAATCGTAATCCAGGAGAGGCAACTTTACAGTGTACCTTTGATATCTTGATGTGAGGCATTCTCAGCCAGTACCCCCACCCCGGCTAAGAGATGAGGTAGATATTTTGCCTCAGTTGTGTGAAATCTATGATGTGAAAAGATTTAATTAAGATAGGCCGAGGAGTCATAATTAATTCTGCCTCTTTCCGAGTCAGGCTTACTGTCAAGAACACAGGGAAAGGCTCTGGCAGAATAAATTACAGGAGCCTTGTGTGTGTGTGTGTGTGTGTGTGTGTGTGTGTGTGTGTGTGTGTGTATGTGTGTGTTTTTCCCCAAGTCTGAGGGGGTAATGGGTGTGGGCTGCTAAGTAACTGTATTCTCCCAGAGCTGACAAAGAGTTATGTCAGTTCTTTAGTAAGAGGTAGCATTCTCAAAGTGTAAGTCAGCCCACTGGCACTTTTTTCAGGCATCCCACCGTCTTAGATCAAATCACATTTCAGTCCAGGAGTTTATTTTGTCTGTCAGTGAGGAACATCCTCTGGGGAACGCTGTCAGTGACAAATGCGAAATTGAAGGATTCACAGCGAATGGGCTCCTGCCAGGCAAGTTGTGCTGGAGACAGCTACAGTCACAGGAGACCTCTGAACTGTCTGAGACTCTGCTTTTCCATTATACTCCCTTTCTCGTGAGTCTCTGGCCTATTTTCAATCTTGTCTGGCCAGTGTTCAGTCAACTAAGGTTGTAACAGGATGAAATGAAGGATATCTCCAGGGAGCCATCTACACCTGATTTTCCTCTCAGCCCAAAGACCTTGAGGCAGAACGTGAAAGGTGAATCCATTATTTCTCCTCATTTAACTAGATTTGGCATAAATTACATTAATAACCGATAGGTATTAAGTTAGCTTAAAACTCTGAACATTGCCATATCATCGTTATGGAGATGGTATCTATGTATTCCTTCTTCCTAAGTTCCTATGAACAGACATATGCTGTGTTTTCTGTGGATACGGCCAAGAGCCTCGTTTATCAAGCATTTTTAAAACTCAACCCCCTTTCCTCAGTCTAATACTAATCCTTCAAGCTGTAAATTCTCTGAGCTTTCTAGCTTTGGCCAAACACACAACAACTGTCTTATTATCAGGAGACGACAGGCAATAATGAGTATGGCCTCAGCCAAGCAACTGCTGCTTTGAGTTTTAAAAAGAGACTAATTAAAGGGTGCTTTGTGACTTTTGTCACTTTTTTTGACTGGTGATTATAGGACATTCATTGGGGACGATTCGTCAGCTATTTGTGGGTGGCGCACACATAAATATCATCTAACAGCATTGCTTATGTTGTGCCGAACCTGCATTTTTCCCTAGCGAGTTCTAAGATTCACTCTCTCTCATTTGCAGAACAAATTCCTTTACTTTCTGCAGAATCTCCTTGTGTTAATAAGGACGTCTCATCAACAGCAGTTCAGAGACAAACTAGGCTGTTTAAAAATGCAGACTCCTTGGTATCTTGTCTGAGATTTCCTGTAATTAAGTACTGGAAAGCAGAGTGTCCTTGATGTTGAGGACAAGTTTAGTAAAAAAAAAAAAACAACTCTGTGCTCTTTGAGGCAGATTTGACTAATTGCAGAGCTATATTAGCCCTCTGCTGGTCTAGAGCATCTTCTAAATCGCCCGTCCACCACATCTAAAACTGTACATCTCCAACAATTGGCCTACTGTCTTATTTGGGCCAGCTCTAATTGTCTCACTAATCTCTCCAATGTTAAATGACCCAAAGAAACTGTGTCTCACAGGGTAAGCTTATCCTGCTGATTGGAGGCTTTGCTTTTTGTTTTGCTTGATATATTAACATTGCATACAATACTGATGGAAAACCTACAGAACTATTGGAAAGGTAATTAAGGACTAGCAGCAGCTTTTAAACGGTTGACTAGTACAAAGCAAAAACTTTAATACATGGGAAATGAGTGGCTCAATCGATTATTTCTTTTGTAGGTGCAAATTCAATGGAAGACAGAAATGGGCTGCTTCGATGCCTGCACACTGTTTCTTATTTTTTCAGTGGAAAGCCACATTTTATGGTAATGTTTGCTTCAAAAACAGACAGAGAACTCTATGAAATATTATAATTTGTCCTGTCAATTTCATCTGCCATTAAAACAAAAACAAATAGCTGCTGTAAAGTATGTTGGTTGCAACTAAATATCCATGATATGAGGAATACAAACACCTTGTACACTCGTCATGTGTGAGTTGGGATCAAGATGAGAAAAAACACCAATCAAGCCCAATTATTTGCTGGAGCTAAATGACATAGCCATTTCACATTGACAGTGAACAGCCTATTGTCCTGACTCTGGCAGACTTAAAGTACTTCTAATTTAATGCTTTTTCTAAACTGACATCTTTGGTAAACAGCTTTTCCAAACAAGCTGCCCTATGGGTTGAGTGGTTGAACAATTATTAGAAACACATTTGGAAAGTCCCTGCAGTGGCCTTTGTCCCTGGGATCAGCTGACTGGCAGGGTTCATTAGAAACACTTTCTTGCTGCCTTTTCTCCCTCTATACCTCTGACTTTGAAGCTGGCACACAAGCGGGATGGTACAGCAACCTCAGAGCTAATAGGAGTCCATCCCTGGCTTGCTGTCAGTGCAGTAAAAAAATACAACTCCAAAGTGTATCAAACACTGTCTCACTGTGCTGCCTCAGATAAATATTCATGATAGCAGCTTGACAACCAGCTGTTTTCCTCCAATTAAAACTTATACAGATCCACCTTTTTGGATCTAATTGTTGTGTTTTTAATTAACAGCTTGTGTTACTGGACTTGGAAGCCACTGAAACAATGCAGGTTCCCTATTGCAAAGATGTACATGCATATGGTGGCAGGGCGAATGACAGATGGATAAGATGGTCATACTGAAGCTCGCCCCTGATTTACAAACCCGAAACAGCCAAAAGTAATGTAGAATACTCAGGGACAGCGGGGGGTATTATCCTATTAGACCCTATCAGAAAGATGTGAATGCTGCTGCGGTACCAGCTATTGAACATCAGCCCAACTAGCGGCGTGGAGCAGATCAAAATCAAGTCATCAAAAGATCCTTCTCACATCAAAGCCCTGATCAGACCTGGCCACGTGCCTGCCATACCAACAGCACAGAAACAAACGTTGAGCGTTGATCTGGCACAGCACACAGAGCGCTGCCGACTTCAAAGACAGGGACGCTGATGTGAGGTCATTATTCACAGACACCCCTCAAAACACCAATGGTCAACGAAGGCGAGCAGAGAGAAACCACAGAGGACTTACCATCAGGAGGCTGGGCCGGTGTGAAGTGCGGAGGTTTGTCTGAAAGAGATAAAAGAGAAACAGAGAGAAATAGGCTTTTAGGTTTGGGGAGATTCAGAGACTTCCCATGGGTAAAGGCCAAATAATTGAGTTGCTACAAAAAAGAGACACATAGTGTCTACATGCTTGGCTTTTCAATCTAACACATTCTAATGAAGTGACTGGGCCCCGCAGCGACCCAGCTGAGCTAATCGACAGAAGTACATTTCAGCGATAGTGGTGTCATCATTGGTTTATCATTTATTGTTTCTATGGTCTTCTTATCCCAAACCACATTGCAGGATATTATTATCATGAGAATTGAGAACACATGGAGAAGGGATCTGTGCAAGATTCAGACTGTGGAGGTTCACAGTGGTTACCTACATTACATCAGTGAAAACACTTACTCCCTGACTCACCCCAGCAAATCCCATATGCTAAATGAATTAGAATCTTAACAATATAACAAATTACATCATGCTCTTGTCTATTGTCTAGGTTGATACCCAGCAGACAATGACATAGGGCTCATAGGATTGTGGGAGGGATCCATTAAACAAGACAAGTAGTGTCAAATGACTGAGTCTGGAGTAACACTCATGGGAAACCTGGTGAAACATGAGTCCTTTGCAGTTTTGACACCATCGTGCAAGCAAATAAGGACAGACTTGACATGAAATATGAAAGCTTTGGCAATGAATAACACATGGTTTGTTTTACATTGTTTTCCAGGGAAATATTATTACAGACAACAAAAACCAAATAAAAATTGAATTAGGGCAACAGGAACATTTATTATTACTTTTGAGTAACCCGATTGATATTTGTTTTCTATCATATAATGGCTACAGAAATGAAAAAGCAATTTCCCTGAGCCTTAGGGGATATTGTTTATGCTGTCTGATAAACAACTGAAACCTACAAATATTTATTTTACAACAAAACACATTTAAGTAGCTTTTTTATAAAAAGGCTTGGTCTTCAATTTGAATTATGGAGAGTAATTGTCTGGTGACTGGCTTATTGATTATCATTTCATTTCAGCACTTATCATTTCACAACAGAAAACATCAAATTCCTGTTGGTTTGCTTGGCAATTATGTGAAGAATGCACATAGACTATGGACATTTGGCACTGATTGATGCAGAGATATGAGTAAATTACATAAACATTTTTAGCCTTGATGAGTTGTGTTTTGCTGATTGTGCTGATGTGTGAAAAAAAAAATCACCTGTCATATCCACAAAGTAAACTTTACAAAGCACCAGTACTGCTCTACGGGGATGACTTTCTGTTCTTTGAGTTTACCAGGGAATGTCACCGCATGTAGAGTCTTTCACAAACACGGTGTGTTCCCTGAACACCATCATCACACACTGGTCACAGTGTACCAGGGCAATGGAGTACTGAGCACAGCCCAACCAAACCACCATCTGCACTCTTGACTTGGCTGTCTGACTCACTACGAAGAGCCCTGATGAGTTGTCAGAGCTGTCTTCACAGAACAAACACACCAGCACACACATCTAGAAAGGATGTGCAGCCGCACAACCATTTCTCTTGTGTCTCTACACTGTGAGGGATAATGAGGATGATAAAATACATCTCATCAATTACCCCGCTAACACATTTTTCCAGGGCTCCGTCAGCCTGCACCAAAGACTTTCTCAGGACTTCTGCGATACCCGTCGGCGTCCCAAGACACACAGCTGAGTTTTAAATTTAGGTTCACTTAAAATTGCTTGTCAACAGTCGGAGCTTCAGGGAGAGAGAGAGAGAAAGAGAGAGGAAAAAAATGAGTGGGGAGAGAAGAGCCGAGTCTGATGCTATAGGTGAATAATGAAGTGTCTGCTGAAGCTGTTTTCCAGTCAGTCATGACGGTAACTGATTTCCATCTGGGGGGATTTCAAGAAAACATATAAAATGAAGGGAGCAGAAATTTGAATGAGGAAGATATAGACAAAGTTGTGTAAAGATGCATCCAGTACATGAGCACACACAGAAATCAGGCATTCACACAAGCTGAACTTCTTATCTTGCATTCATGTCTGAATACACACAAACAAGCATACACAGATACAGACATATTGTCACACAGAAACAGAAAGAGCCCAACAGAGAAGGTGGCATACAAAGTGAACCAAGATGCCAGGAGAAGCTAAACCATTTATTCACATTTCCAGAACGAAAGGACAAGATAAGGTCTTTCCATAAACATATCAGCCTTTCCCATCTCCCTTTGCACCTTGCGAAGCCTGTGTAAGTTCCTTCGCCTGTGTGAATGTCACAACATGGCCATCATTCACCCTATATCTTCAGCAAATCAATATATGTCAGACTGTGACATTTAGCCATGTGCACAAAGAAGTGTGTGTGCATGCATCTTTGTATGTGTGCCACCTTCCCCTTTAGTGTAGTTGATGTATAGTTGTACAAAATGATAAAGCGAGTGTGTGTCTGCGTTAGAAGGTGGAATGATTTGGGGGGAGATTACAAGCTGTGTGTGTGTGAGTGTGTGTGTGAACATGCTTCACCCCATATGGTGACAACAGAAATCGCAAATCTGAGGTTGCATGACTCCTTTTACACCCCTCCTCCCACTAAACACACACATATGCACACGTCACCAATACCAGCACTATTACTATCCCATCCAGCTGTCCTTGTAGCCATGTGGTGAAGGCTCTTGGCAGCATAATAGAACCCCTTTCAACTTCATCAATTTCTTCACCACAATATCTTTTCTTTTAGGCAGCAGAGGTGAAGATTTGTCCACTTTAACTGTTTGTATTGAATCAAATACAATCTGTCTGGCTGACATAGATTAAATAATAACTTACTCCTCTTGGTCACACACATCCATCAATTAGAATGAATAAAAATAACAGTAAGACTAAACTAGAAAAAACTAGAAACGAAAGACATAAGAAAAATTAAAATAAACTAAAAGGAACCAATGCAGTGGCTTCCTCCACGCCAACAGATGATAGGCTAAAGTCAGAGAAGAGCGATGATATGGTCACTCCCCTTAAAGTGTTAATCAAACATCGCTTCAACCTGAATTTGGCAGCATGACAACAATTGCTCTGACGGCTTATTTAACTTATAATTTGCAAGTGATTATTAGAGCACAAGTCTTGCATACAAAAAAAAAGCCCATTGGTGATTTGAGAGGAATTTCACCTTTAACACAGTCTGACCTGGCAAGGGACTCAAAAACTTACGTAAGCCTGTGAGAGTGTGAGGAAATGGTAAAGAGGAACAGCAGAAGATTTGCTGTTGTTGATGTAAAAATATAGCACATTGTGCTCAAGAGAATAGTGAATGTCTACTTTACTTATGTCGCTAAGGCACTGTCGGTCCTTCAAGGCTAAACCATGGAAAAGGTTGAGTATAAGACCAGATACTTTTAAAACAAATATTCTCTTCTCTTATATTGAGGCTCAAAAAAAGTATAAAAAAGGGGAAGGGATCACTTGATCTGATTCTTTCAGACGTGTAAAGACAGTTTCTGTAGAGCAGCTTATGTCAAGACAATAGTCAATATCAACATTTACAAGTGAGCTTATACTCTTCAGGCTCAACTGGCACACCTGCACTGGCAGCAGTACTAAAAAATAAAAGGGTACCCAGCATCAGGTAGTGCATAACAGAATTACCTCTCCTCAGAACAGCTTCAAGACAATTCTCTGACACAAATGACCCTACAGCCACAACTAACTAAAGCACACATATACAGTACTTTCAATATATAGAGGAAAAAAGTTAGGCAGTGGAAACAGATGACAGGAGGGGCTTTACAGGCCAAAAGACACATTCTCATCCTCCAAATGCATTAAATCGTCATTTAATGCATCATCCTGCAGTTTAAAGTAAATGCCAAGGCTTTGGAGATATGAAGCAGTTTTGGAAGCCTGCAGACATAGAATCGGAAAAGGGGGCTGTGACTTTAGCTGTCTTGATGTCCCTACTTCAAGTGCAGATAAAGCTGTCATGAGGTAAGATGGGCATATTTTTCATGGGGATGGGCACATTTGTTTCAACAAGGACATTTAACGCAAAAATTATGTATATATGAGTATGTGCAATGCTAATGCTTTCTTTCCAGTTAAGTTATGTCTCGAAGTAACAGCAATACTTTAAATTGGATTTTACGGCAAGTATTCTATAGCCAAACAGTCATCCACACATTTAGGCATTATGAAAATGCAGCAGAACATAACAGAGTACAGACAATAAAGCCGGGACAGTAAAGTTTAAGTTGAACTAACGTACAGTTATTGAGGAACAGGAGCACGGCGAAGCCCAGTGTAGATGTGGCCAGGAGGATCAGACAGATGTTACAAGGGATCATGAAGTAGCGCACAACCAGGGAAACCTTGTGCTGGTACCTGCGGTCCCGTTCTAGTGGCGGTGTTGAGGGATAGTGGCACCCACTCATGGTCCACTCCAATGACCCCCTCCCCTCCATTGTGGAGGAGATAATGGGACGAGGAGGGCGACGAGGGGTGCCTAAAGACCCGTTGGAAAAAATGATGGCGACGGGTAAGAGCAGAGAATGACAATGAGGAAAAAAGCAAAAGCAAAAAAGATGCGTAATGGTCAGTGTTTCAGCTGCAGTTCCAGCTGTGCACCCTGGTGGGGACCTGGTGACTGTTTCTGTCAGTGAATTGTAGCAGTAAGCTCTGAATAGTTTCCAAATAACGCATTTTTAATAAAAAATAACATCCAAATGGGAGACAGGGCTGTTGAACTCCTACAGCCTCCTACCTGTCCATGCAACCTCCATTATGTTATGCCCGTTGGGAAAAAGACAAACTAATGAGCTTTCAGTATTTGTGTGTATTTGTATGGGCTGTATTTGTGTGAAGCGGTTTATACAGTGCAAACATGTGTGGATTTAACTGGGTTGTGATAATATGTGTGTAAATATGTGCTAATGCACCTTTGCCATGTATATTTGTGAGCTGCAACTAAGCCAGAAATTTATGGGAGTTTGGTATGGTCAGATATCCACACAGAAAACTTCCACATAAGACTGAGAGTAAATCCAAAAAGGAATCCTCTCCTTTCTTTCCAGTGACCCGAATGGTAATTAGACACACGTGAAGGGTCTAGGGATGCCGGCTCCTGGAGAACTGCCACTCTTTTCTTTGTCAAAAGCCTTTACAAATCAAGCCGAGGTCTGGTGTTCAACAAAAACATGCGCCAGAAATATTTCCCAAAGAGGTTAAAGCCAAGCACTTTTTAGTTTCCCTGTGTGCGTTGTTGCCTGTTGGGGCAACAATGATCAGCTGCTCTCCTGAGCAATTATTTGCCCAGCGCTCCTTTAACTCAACACAACCGCTTCTTTGTATCCAAAGGGCTGGCTCCTTTGATTTATGGTCTGGGAGCTTCAGTCAGGGTCACCAGATATACGACCGTGGCACATAAGATCCGTCCAAACCTGACACTGTCACCAGAGCAACTTGTAACTGCTGTAGTGTGATTAGCCGGATGGCTGGAAAGCAGCTGGCTGACTCTCGCTAAACCATATGCTCCGGCGATCACGGAGATGGTTTGTTTTCCCTTTCCTTCTCCGCTGTGTGCTTGCCACTCCTACTTGGTTCAATAACTATTATTCCCGCACGGTTTCATTGTGGGGGTAGGAAACTGTCCTCCACCCCGCTGGTGCACTGGGGTTGTAAGCAAGTCAGAAGAAATAGTAGGGAGGGTGAAAAAGTTGGAGAGAACAATCATAATCCCCACTCGACCTGTCAGTGCAGAGCTGTCTTCTCCCCGAAGCAGCTATGGATGAGCAGCAAAATACAGAGACACTCTGAATGAATAAACTCATAAAGAAAAGGAGAAAAGACTGTGCATGATCTCAAATCAACGAAGCTCGAGGCAGAGATTTGTTGGTCTTTCTTCCCTCGTGTCAGCACCCTGACAGAGATTCTCAACCAAATAACAAGAAGAAAATGTTCTTATTGCGTCTTATTCCTTGTAAGACTTAGGTTGATTTAGCTTGTTCTATTTTTGCCTTTTAGGAAAAAACTTGCACAGTCTCCTCTTTCTTTCTATGGTTTGTTGTCTCTCTTTGATATGCTTCCTTGGGCATTCAGTCCCTTTTCACTGGGTTGTCTTAGTCCAGAGGTTTTCCTGATGTCCTGGCCACAAGGATTTACGTTCTAGCATGTTGTCCATGGGGACCCAACATTCACTGGCAGCCAGCAACAAATAAAGCTCCGGGTATTCATAGCGCACTTAATCCCCAGGCAGCAGGTACTGGTCCCAGTGTCAGCGCACTCAGTCAGGCAGCCGAAGCAGGGAGGAGTGAGTCAATGAGAGAAGTCAGCAGGCAGACACGGCAATACAGAGAGAGGATAAGTAAATGGGAGAGAGGATGAGTGTTGGCAGAAGGAAAAGCAGCTCCTGACACTTCGGTCCACCTTTTTGTTTTGTTTTTCCTTCTTGTGGAGAACACAGTGGCGGCGTGTCGCCGGCTTCCCAAACATTCTCCTCCTGAGCGCTCCTCTCTCAGCCCTGAGCCAGCGGAACGGATGAGCGAGTAATGAGAGCGAGAGAGACAGTGCAAGACAGAGAGAGAGAGAGAGAGAGAGAGAGAGAGAGAGAGAGAGAGAGAGAGAGAGAGAGACACACACAACTGACTTCATTCAGGAGGTGTAGGTGCTGCACTGTGTTGTCTCTTGAAGCAAATGAATATGACAAGTTCCTGCTGACTCAG
>OMLM01008718.1:107916-122477 GCA_900302695.1 Helostoma temminkii
GCAGGGGGGAGGAGCGGCTGGAGTTGGGTGAGGGAACAGGGAAAAAAAAGAAAATGAGCGAGAATAAAGGCTTGGGGAATAGTACTCAAGTCGTGTCAGAGTGGTGAGGAGGACAGCAAAACAAAAGAGGGCCACAGTCTTGGGAGATGTCAACCAACTCCTCCATTTGTTTATAGCCTAATCAAAAGAAAGTCTCTTCCAGAAGAGCTGGAGAATTTCCACAAAGATTTAATGAGGCAAACTGAGAGAAAATAGGCCTGTGGTGGGAGGGAGAAAGCAAAACATAAGTACATTAAAGTCAATCAAGTATTGAGTCTCTCCAAACCGAACTGACTTGTTTTTGACCAAAATGCGCAACTAGTTTTAAAAAAGCCTGACAAACATGCATTCCACACAAAGAAGCTAATAATCAATTAATTAACAATCCCATCTGGACTTTTTTTTCCTTTTATAACAACTAACAACATGTTTCCTTTTCCCCGTTTTAAACAATATGACAAAGTGTTCAGGGGAGAAGACAAGGCACACTTGCATCTATTTCACAGCATTTTTTAAAAGCAGTGTTTTTCTAATAGGATAACGAGGTCAGAATAGAGGGGTAGTTACTCTGCGTTTTAGCAAGACCCTGCTTCACTATCTACTTTGATCAAACTCAACAGCAGCAGGCAGCAGATGCAAGGCAGTATCTATCATCAATTTTTTATGTTTTTTTCACTCTGTGTCTCCATCTCCCCTTTCTCTACACAAAGATGCAAAAAACACATACATAGACATACGCAGCAGCTGCATCCACAGAGGAGCTGCATGAATGCACCCACAGCTGCCTTGTCTTTTGGATAGAAACAAGCACATGAACACAGCAAAATGTCTCCCTGTGTCTCTTTTCCTCAGTCTCTCTTCAACGTATAAGCTTACAAAACAAAACACACACACAGACACACACACACACAGGTGGGCGATCTTGCTTTCCCCAAAAGTAATTTATCTCTTTGGCTACAGTGTTCATTCCCAGGCTTAAGTTGAGGGAGACTCTAATACGAGGGGAACCAAATTTTTAGACTGCCTGCTGAGGGTCAAGAGTTCGCCCCTCCATCATCAGCAATACTTCCCACCCAGTGGTGCGTTTCCCCTCTCCTCTTTCCAGACACCATACCCCAGACAGTCCACATCAGCGATCACATTGCATAACAAAACCTGACTGATGGACTGGCTAAAAAGAAAAAGGAAACAGCTGCATTCTTTTTATTTGCTTCCTTTTGGACTCCCTTTTCACCTTCATTCATAACAGTTTTTGTAATCATGCCTATTGCCTCAACAAGTGTGAATTACAGGTGCAACAAAGGTTTAAAATAATTACAATGTATGCACAACAAGTTTTGACCATACATAAAATGCCACATTCACCCACCAGAGGGTGTTAGGGAGTCAGCCTGGCCCTCTGCTATGCTGCCCCGACCCAAATAAAATCTTCTGTCGACATCAAAGCTCAGCTGCTTTGATCCATTTTTAATGCCACAAGTATCGCACAAGGTTAACATCTCTCTCCAAAGGCTTTGAAATGGCAATTTCCATTAAGGAGCCAAAGGAGCTGCTCTCTTGTTTAATGGTGTGGCCGGAGTAAGAGCTGATATGTGTGTCCATGAGCGCACGTGTGCTGTATTTTATGCAGAAGGTGAGAACATTCAAGTTCAATAACTGATTGATAATTATGCTTTAATCAAGGTGCATATGTGGGTTTATGTGTGTGTGTGCAGCCCAGTGCACATCCTGGTATCTGGCTGACAGGCGCTAATAGAAAGAAAAACAGCTGTTGGCTTTGCTGAATGATAATTTTTCCTCTAAATGGAAAAAAGGATTATCATCTGAAAAATAGACTGTTACAACAGTGAGTTACTTAAAAAATCAACATTAAAGAAAGACAGCTGAAATTCTCTCTATTGTTTGCATCATCTTTTTACATTTCACATACATGCTGAAGGCTGCAATACCACAAGGTCACAGGTCAAATGACATATAGTAATATTTAGACAACTTGCAATAATAAATTGTATCCAGTCTGTCCTGTTTTAAAAGCACTTTATCAGTGTTGGGTCAGGGCTCTGACACTAGGAGCATAATATGTGAAAGTGATTTTGATTTAAAGGCACGAATTCTTTAAAGTTATCAACTGATACATTTTATCTTTAATATTTTAAGTTTAGCGCTGATTCACAGTCAACTTAGTTTTATGGTTCTCTTTCTGACTTCAGTAAAATCACACTAAGACGGGACAATCGTGCATCATGAACCAAATACAAATTCTTTGATTAATTTTTATGAAATCTTGCTAAAACAGTGTGTAAAGAGCATTGAATGCAACAACAAGAGCTTTGTGCATTAGAGTGTGTGTGAAAATCTTGATGAATACACTAACACCCCATTAGAGTGGGATTCTGTGCAATGTTCAAAGCAGGAGATATCAAAAGTGAAGCTGCCATCACAAATGGAATTAAAGATCATGTTTCCCTGCCGTCCATTGTAAATGAAGGTTTTAATGATGCTGATGATAAGAATGATTCGTTAAAATTTAGAAGGGGCTTTGACCATGTGACTAATTATGTGCGCCTCATTTCAAAGATAATTTACGGTATTATTTGCTATTTTGTGTTTCTTCTGCCCCAACTAACAACAGTGGAGTGACTCTTCGTATAAATGTATCCAATTCCACTTTGACCTACTGTATGTATTCAAGGCTAAAAATGTAACTTTCAGGGACATCAGGTCAACATCAAATAGCCACTCTGAATTCTTCATGTGCAACGAGCAGTGCAGCCAAGCTGGTGGAGGGAAGCCCAGACTCCTCGCCCACTGACTGTCACTGGGCTACATCAGTGACATCCTACCAGGTGGGCCAATTGTCTCACTAAGGTATTAACTCCAGTCATCAAAAGTCAGACTTGCAACAGCCAACAGATTCCCAGTCAGTCCTCCAAACTGGACCGCACTCATCCGGCAACAATGAGACCAGGCCCTCTCACAGCTGTGCATGGCTAACAGCATTAACCTCTGCTGAACTGGGACTCAAAAGAGACAGATGATGATAAGGGACAAAAAAAAAAAAAAAGATGATTCTCTGGCTAGTGTTATCATGACAACTAAACATCAACGCTACAACAAAAGTTATGAAAAAAATGTGTTCAATACATGTTTAACAACATGTTTAAGCTCCAGACAGAAGCTAATGTTGGGAGACAAAAAAAAGTCAGGGCCACTACTACTGGAGAACTCTACTGAGAGCATTAGCACCATTCCTCCGAAATACTTTACTTCACTTGTTTTAATGGTAAAGGTAAAAAACAGCAGCGACACCGCATGTTGAGACCAAAAACAGAATGATAGGTCCATTAGTTTTAAAGTGAAAGTAAAAGCCTTATATATTGTGTTTTATTGCAGCCTGTTGCTGTACCACCATTAAGTTTATAATATATGGTTCACAAATTTTTCATACCATCTCTGAGCCCTTGTGTCCTGTTGGGCATGTTCAATACTATGTTTCTCCTTTCATTCATTCATGTTTGTCCTTTAATTTGCCATAATGAGGATCACATTACTTCACAAGGTAAATAAAACAGACATGAAAGCGATCTGTTTCCTAACCATAGGATAACATGAGTAAAAAAGCACTGTCTTCATACAAATCCCAATCCTAACTCAAATATGTTGCGCCTGCAATTAAAAACTTTTTCACATAACCAGCACGTAAATGCCAGCACAAATCTGTTAGAAACATTTCTCAATGAGTTCCCCCTCACAATTTATCGTCTAAAATTGGTGTTGTGTCTCTATTTCTGACTCAGTGGATGATGGTACTATTGTGCAGCGTTGATGAAAGTGTGAGTGAGAGTTCCCACACTGGGTGGGCTCCACACAGAGTGACTCACGAAGTAACACTTCGCCCAGTATTTTGTGTCATCTTGGGTACACTATGACGCTGAAAGCAGTACAAGGCAGATCATAGCACTTGGATCATTTTGTAATCTAGCATACAGGTAAAGAACATCAACATAAGCCTGAGCTGTTCATGATGAATTTATTCAGACTGATAAGCAGTGTTCTAGCTGATGATGCTTTCATCAGCAGAGTCTCCATTCAAAATGTTGCACATGTCCACACTTAACTCTTCTAGCCACGTTGGTCTTCACCTCCCACTCCTTCCCACGCAGCCATGACCTGCTTTTTTCAGCCTACTCCGAGCCAGCTCTAAGCCTGGGGCCCCATCGAGGACCTGTCCATTGCTGGACAGGGTTAGGATGATATTCCTCGAATTGGGGCGCATCTGAAATCATATAACTCCATCCCTAGACTGATGTTCTAAGACCTTTAGCCCACTGACCCTACACTTTCCATTTCCAAGGGCCTTTTAATGAAAGGAAGCCATTCAGGAAAGAGTAACTCATTATTAGCTTGCACTGATTTTCTACACAGCCCCTCCTGCACATCAACACCCACAACAATAATGATTACAGAATGTAATATCCTCCCTGCTCCATTGCCTTGCCCTGTTTATTTAGGTCTTGAGCACCAACTCTTTTCCCTTAATAGCTATGTAGAAAATTATTCCAATGGATGGGCACAGACAGGGAAATAATGAGAGGAAGAAAATGAAACGAGAGTCACGGAGAAAGAGAAGGTGGGGAGAGGAGAAAGAGCACAACCTGAGAGTTTGGCTGCTGCAGGCAGAGCTACTGGAGAGTGACACTTCTCCATGTGGCTGGCATATGGAGCCAATTGTGGCAGCAGCACAGCTAGGCAAGGAGCAGGGAATCAGAGGAGAAGTGGCTGGCTCTGATGGCCTTTACACAGGAAAGGCAAGGCTGATGGAGCTCATGGATGATACAGATGTCAATCTCTGGCCAAGTCAGCCATCTGTCATGAGGAACTAGCCAAGTCACAGACTGGCTCTGTCATGCAAAGAAAAGTGGCAGGAGAAACGTGATGACTGGTCATTATGAGTGGTCAGTTGTCCTTTCAATATGGCCAACAACCAACAGTAGCTTACCTTGAAATGGTGTGGAGTAAGAACATAAACACAGTATTTAAATCTACTTTAAAGGACTGTGTATAAATATGCAATGATTCGATATGTTTACATTTCTCATTATAACGTGTGTTCAGACAAAAAAGTAAAGCTAATGTTATGTTATTCACTCAAATATAAACACTTAAATGTTTTTCTCAAATTTTCAGCCAATTTCTGATTTTAGCTAGCTAGCATATACCTACATATACATCTGTGTGTAGTGCAATGATCTGATTGTATGCCAGTTTTACTAACTGGGGCCATAAAGCCCCCGAATATGTCAAATGTGTTTTTTTAAGTTCAAAGGCTTTCAGGGTTCATAATCATGACTTACATTTTCACAGCATTATTTTATGCTTGCCTCTATGTTTGTCCACTCTATGTCTTCATATACAACCACTTCACTTTATGTTACCTTATGTAATACCGAATGCAAATCAAAAGTGTACCCAGATATACCTAGATGCAGGAGAACAGGTAGTAAATAGTTCCCTAACATTACTACTTTAAAAACGATTCAGCAAAGAATCATTTTAAAAGCTAACAAAGCTAAGGCCGGGGGAGTATGTTGCTGGCCACACATGAAGATTGATGCCAATACAGAAAGTAAAAAATCTTGAACATTTCTAGCAAGTAAAAGGTTTCATTTATTTAACGAGCACAATGTCTAAAGTGTAACATTGTCATTAGGCACACTACTAGAAATTGTACTTCTATTTTAGCTTCCAGCTGCATCAAAGGGCTTATCTTCTACTGCACAGCAAATCCTTTGTGTTGTACATCAATAATCCTGCTTTTTGTGAGCATTTAATTACTGTTGCATATACCTTTGTTTAACAATAGCATATAGCAAAGCATGACAGATCAACATACATTGTGTATGACATACATATATTGTATACAAGCCAAATTACCTGATTTCTGGCGTTAAACTTGACAGTGACAAGCTATTATACACTGAGGGCTTTGCATGTGCATTTACACTAATAAACTTGCCTCCCTTCCACTTCCTTTCCTCTTCAGTTTTCTCTTTGCCCATCACTCGACTTGCATCTTCTCAGACAGAGGGCAGAGAGGAAATATTAATTGGCAAGGAACAGCCCCTTGTAGAGACGCAGCCGTTAAATGAAAGGGCTGTAAATAATTTATATGCCTAATCAGACAGCATGTGCTGAAGTTACTCTCTCAAACAAGACAGCTCTCTGTACTATTCCTTTTTTACTCCTAGTAAATAATTCTAGCTTCCTTTTGATAGGAGTGCAGTCAGACAAGGCTGTGTGCTGGAAGTAGGAGCCTAATGAAAATATGGTTCTGCAATGACGAAATAGCTGTTTTCTGGCTGCAATCATGGTCAGGAAAATAAATGGCTCGCTTAGCACCAGGTCTTAAAATGCATCCAATGTTTGGAGAATTTTATTCTGATAGACCAAAAACAGTTAAAGTTCAGGTGTAAATGCACACAAGGTACAAAGATTATTAGCAGCCAGGTGTGAATGAAATGTTACTGATCCATGAAGAGAGTATGCAGAGATTATACAACAGGAAACTAAAAAACATTTGCACATGGATCCAACCAAGACAAACTGGAATGGAGACAGATTTAGTGTGTGCCAGGGAAGCACTTAAATGAGTGATCGATTAATCAATTAGAAAATGAACAGAACGTGTTTTAAAATAAAATCCTCATATTAAATGACAAAATATAGCATTTGTCCATGACCTCTAGAATAGCCCACAGTAGCATTGCTGGATTTAACAATGACCTATTAGCAGCATGACATGTGTTCCTGTAGCTAATTACTTTTAAAAACATAAATTGATGATGTGAAAACACTATAGTTACAGCTTGATTAGCTTTAGGCATGAAAATAAGTGTGAGGTTTATGGAATAATTTGGTTATGGTAACTCACCAGAGGGCAAACAGCAAGTATGAACTGGCTTTTAAAGTCTGAAGTTTTGTTCGCCCACACAAACCTCCTCCTTACACACAGTTAAAAAAACCTGGTTCAGTGACAGCTGCCATTCATTGTCAGTGGAGAGCTAGTTTTGCAGCCGAGTGCCCTCTGCAGAGCACAAGAGATTCTGTAGGACCTAAGTGTTGCACGGTTTGGAAAAAAGACATATTGGAATTATTGTGGACAATACTGTGATTGCGATATAAGAAACAATATTATGTTACTGGCCTGGTTTCATGCAACCAGCAACCAAACTCTCTGTATGTTTTCAGAAAACAAGATTAAATATAAATGAAATTAAATTAAACTTTAACTTAAGTTAAACAAGAAGTTTCAAGGGGCAAATAACAGGGATAAAGCTTTGGTTGTTTCAGTTCATTCACGCTTCACTCTGGCTGCTGCTTGTGACGCACTCTGACAGTGGAGGAGTCACAGCCACAGGAGAAACAGTCAATGACAAATTTACTGACTCACCTCATGTACAGTAGTTAATTCTAGGAAGAAAGTCACTAAATGTAACTACACAGGAGCTAAACTGAAACCACTGCACCAGAAGGTCACGTGACCACAAACATCACTACTTAAACTGACAACATATTCACATATGTATATATTTATTTAATTAAATTGCAGTGCATGCCTGTGATATGTCTGAAAACAACTGATGTAAATATCTTGCCACACTACAGATTTGGCACAGCCCTGACAAAGTACTCTATAAAACATCACCTAACTTTTTTTTTTGTTTGCCCTGTGTAATTACTATTTGCACAAGAAGGATTTATTGTCACTTTAATTTTAACATGTCAATTTGTGGCACTTGCTAAAACCACTCATGCTTCTTGAGAGAAGTCTCTTGATTAGGTTACTGATGTCAGTGTTTATTGATTATTTTTGAGTTTTGGACTGAACAAGAAATTGTAACACATTGTGGAGTATTGTAATAACAATTCTGACTATTGTCTATATTTCAAACAAAACAAAGCTACAAAGCTAAACTGAACACGGTAGTCCTAGTTCAAACATCAAAGTAAGACACAGTGTGGACACACATCATGACCACCATTACCGTTATTAGCACTCTGGTGGTGCAGGAAACGTAAGCTTGGCCCTACTGGATGGAGAATACAGAGAGCACCCAGTGAAGAACCATCATCAGACTCCTCAGCCAACTGACAGACGGCAATAGACACTTCTGTAGCCCTGAGACAACCCTTGTGAACAACAAACCTTTAGCTGCTTCCTTTCCACCCACACAATGCACTGAGGCTTTTAAACACACATTTACACCAGATAATGCAACAACTTGGTATTCACACACTTAAGAGAAATACATAGACATAGATATAAACAAAGACAGACACATATCTTCTTTCTAATTCTATAAGGTGCTGCAGGGTTAAAATAAATGGACTACTGAAAACTTGCAATAAAAAAGTGGATGAAAAGCAGACGGTTCAATAAATGTTTTATAATTCACTCCTCAAAAAAGTTTTACATAAGCCCTGGCAAGTAGCTGCACAGAGATTTCTGCAAGAGCTAGTGTCTACTGATGTATTATGACCTCCCTTTTAACTGTTCAGAGCTAAGTCATTTACCTCACTCTGATTAGGTGGAAAACACAGCAGATTTGACAAACATCCTGTCTTCTACAGTGTCCTTGAGCAAGACTTCATTGCGCTTCGGACTGCTGTCTTGTGACTGAGCCTGACCTCTGATCTCCATCTTTAAAGTGAGAACAGAAAAGAGAATTCCTCCACAGGGATCAATAAAGAATCATTCTTTTTGATGCTAGGTCACAGGAGAAAAACCTCAATCTTCCCTGGTGACTGGTCTCAATTTTAGCTCCTAACTAGCAATGACAAAGGTGGACGTACAGTGCATCGTCAAAAAGCATAGCAGATTTTATTTGCATTTCAAATCATGTGTATTTGATGGCTCTGGAGCCTATACCTGGTAAGAGCCACTAGAAATACAGATAGGTCTGGATGTATTTGGGCAATGACTTGAGATGAGTTTGTAGGATTTTGCCTTTATACACCAGCACAATGGATTTGAAACAAAACAATCAAGATGTGACTGAAGTGTAGTTCCAGTCAAACAGCTGCCAAATGCCAACTCAATACATGATATCAACTCCAGACCTTTCATCTGCTTCATTTGTACTGAAGTAATGAGGGAATGGGCCGCACCTGGTCAATTAACTTCTTGTCAGTGAATTGCCTAAATACTATTGAGCCACTGAAAACTGAGGTACTGTGCTTGAAATGGCTGTAATTCCTAAACCTCTTAAAATGCAGCTGAAAGTCTACACTTCAATCACATCTTGATTGTTTTGTTTTAAATCCATTGTGCTGGTGTATAAAGGCAAAATCATAGAAACTCACTATCATTCACTTCTGGATCTCACTGTAGGTGTGTACTATCATTAGTGGAGTAAAAGTATGTTTGATTCACCTTTACGTTTAAGGTTTAAGCTTACACATCCTCTCATGGAGAACACCTAGGGTTTCAATTTATTGACCTTTCTGTGTGGAGTTCATACTGTGTGTTCATATAGGTATTCTCTGGAGCTTGCAGGACAAGAGGGTGCATAACCATGCAATACTTAATCAATCATAGGGACAAATAATATCTTTGGCCCCTTATATGTGTGGATTTTTCCATGTCCTTCTCCCATGGCCTTTGTTGTTCATCTTCATCAACTTGTGCACAACAGCCAACACTAAATCATGGCAGGAGCTGTGTGTCTCAGTGTGTCAACTCGTCTGTCATCCAGAAGTGGAGGGGGGTGGAGTCAGTGGGAGGGGAAGGAAGGGCAGTGGACCTGGTTTTTGCAAGGAGACACATGACAATGATGAGCTTGACGTGTCGCGGAGGCAACAAGCCACTTCATCCATTATTCATCTGGGTAACAAACTGCTAAACGAGGTAAATGAAGAGGAACAATAACAGTGAGAATCATGCCAACAGAGTAAAGAAGACATTTAGAAGCCAGTATCACCAGTGGCATCCTGAGGCGCATATTAATCTGTGAAGTAAACAACAAATTCTGGACACAGAGTCCAAGCAAAGCAGCTCTCCTCCTTAAGAAAATGGCTGATAAGAAGATGAGAAGAAGTGAGGAGCAATCCCTCTTTGCAGCTTTAGACAATGGGATTCTTTTCAAAAAAAATGTGCTTGATCAGACTGGAGAAGACATACAGATGTGTAAGGGAGGACTTGCATCTATGCAGAATCAACACGTGTAAAGTGGCTCATTTTCACATCATCAACCGCCCACATGCCACATGCAACCAGAACCCTCCACATCAGACCCTCAGTGCTGTTTAACATCAGAAAATAAACTCTCCATTCCTATGCAGGACAAATTAAAGTCCCAAACAGTTGCATCAGTCCATCAGCGCAGGAACAGAGAGCATAAATGATATCCCGGGTCTCCTATGTCATGCCAAATTCATGCAACACGATCTGTGCAAGACAGCAGAGGGATGAATTATTGCCTTGTTGCTATGGTAACACCTTGTATGCAGAAAACACCATGCTGTGGTTTGAAAAATGGTGATTTGTGAGATTTCATTTCGAAAACCATTTCAGTGAGGGGGGGGAGTGAAGGAGGGAGGAAAGAGAAAACAGACTGATATTGAAAGAGGGACAGAAAGAAAGAGACAGATACAGTGAGAAAAAAGTGAGAGGAGGAAGAGGAAAAACAAAGTGAGGCTTTGCTCGCAGCAATTTGCTGCAGTGCTTTAGACAATTTGGATCACTTCTGTCACTGTATTTCTATAAGGTGAGCAGAAACACCTCATCTGCCATTCACTTCATTTCCATTCCAACACCTGCAAGCCATTTGCATTCTGTCAGTTTTACCTCTCCCTTTCATTTCTCCGCATGCCACTACATTTCCTGAATGATAACATACTGGCAATTTCTACACTGGCAAAGCACAGACCAGGACACAACATTGCCTGCATCCAAAACAGAGGGAAAATGGGGAGCTGTTTTCCAGTCTTGTCTTTCTTCACCTCTGCACTCGAAGTCCCAATCCTCCTCTCAGGTTTCTATCGACAATCCCTCCACCTCTTGAGTAAATCCAGATCTTTGCCATCTGACCCTTACAAGCCCTTGCATGGCTCTGTGACTCCCCGGGGACACGAGGCCAGATCGCATGTCTCGCCTCTCCACAGCCACAAATGAACCAGGTGCTCAATAGCTTGCCTGATTGGCTGTCATGAGATCTATGCCATCATTCCTAATAGCGGAGCACCACAGGCCACAGCGCCTTCTTATAGGGGCATTACTGGCACATTATACCAGAGCGAGCGGGCAGCTGTGGAGAAGCAGGCAGGTTTCATCAAGTTTCAAATCCATTAGGCTTACAAGCAGAGGAACTTTAAATGCTATGAATCGAGATATTTACAATACATCCATATTCATGAGATTTTTATGCAGCACTATTCAATTATTATATCCTGGTATCCCCAAAATGTCAGAGAGATAAAACTGTTTTTGCATTTTGAGGATTAAGAACCTGTATGCAACATGTTTACCGAACAGGCCAGTCTGTGAGGCTTTATACCTCAGGGTACCATAGGAAAAAGAGAGAAAATACAGATCTAACACTGAGTCCTGCTTTCTGAAGACGAAGCACTTGCCCGCTGCTTTCTGCAACACAGAATTTAATTCAGGTAGTAATCCCTGAGTTTCTTTTTCTGCATTTATCTTTCCATTTTTGAAGATTACAGTCATTTTTGTAGTACCAACAGTGATGTCCTTTCCCTTGGATTTTGTGTTTCAATAATGTTCTTTTCTTTGTCTGTTCAGCCTTGGTGGTTATTACTGCTAATGCTAACCACATACTACTTCTATTCTTACTGGACAAACCAGAAGCATCAGTCAATAGTGTGGATTCAAAGAATCTTTCCCAGAAAGATTTATCAAATACAGAGACTTCAAATGAAAAAGCCTTTTAGCAAACATATATGCTCAAAAGATTTGTAAATGTTAGTACATATGATTTTTCCTTTCAATCGACTGCAAGAGATTATTTTCATTATTAACTAATCTGGTGATTATTTTAGTTTTGGTATATTTCAGCCTGTAAAATGCCATTTAACAAAACACAACCATCAACAATATAAAGCAGCAAACCAAACTTGGTAAAAGAAGTTTGACATTTTGGGAATGTTCCCTATTTGCTCACTTACAACAATAAGTTGAAAAGATCATTAACACTTTAATTTCTGTACAGTGCATCTGAAGCTGGAGTCTTGCCATCACTGAGAGGCAGAGGCACAAAAAAGACAATGCACCCAGCAAAGAGTAGCCCTGTTTTTTTATACAGATTAATAGGATGTAACATGTAACAGAGTCTGTATCTTAAAGCTTTCATCTGTTGATGAACTCATTTCCAAACACTATGCCAGAACTGAAGTTGTAGTTGAAAGCTTCTGAAAAGCCTTGCAAGTGGAGCTTGCACCAAGATCATTTTGCAAAACTACTACTTCGAAATTCAAGAAAAACATTCTAATGCTAGACTCAGCTGATTATCAAAATGGCTCTTGATTCATTTTTCAAACAACTAATTATTTCAGCATTACCAGTCATCTTCTCCTTTGTCACATTTTGCAAATGTTGCTTTGACTTTTTGATTTCAGCTGATTAGACAAGTGTATTTTTTAGTAAGAATAGCACCTTTAGCAGTTTTAAGATGATTCCATCATGTGTGCACACCCTTTAAAATGTACATATGAGTAGTAGTCCTGTGATTGAGAATCTAGGGCAACCCCTTAAGTGGAGAGATGGGGAGAGAGAGAAAGAGATCATCACAGCCATTACTGTGTGATAAATGATTTGCTAGCTGGTGAGATGCCCTAAGGGAGACAGTGGGGCAGAGAGAGAGTGTGTGTGTGTGTGTGTGTGTGTGTGTGTGTGGGTGGGAGGGGGTGTTAAACCTGTGGCTCATCATATCAAGATCCCATGGCACCCACGTTCTGCTAATGCAATCTGCTTCATTACAAGCACAAAGGGGGGTTGAAGATACAGCCACACACACACAGACCACACACAAACACTGAATATTCAACTCTGTACAACTGTATAAATTCACACTTTCTTTCAACTTTCAACTTGTGCGTGCACCTGCACTCAAAAGTTGAACTCATCTATGCACACTTTCTATCACAGACAGAGACACACAGTCAAACTTTTCCACACACATGCTACCTCACACTCACTCTGACATACACTCTGCAGGCAATCATATCTCAGGGGAAAAGGAGTTGGAGCCAGGGCTGAGCTCAGAGGAGGAGGAGGCAAATTAGTGCAGAGTTGAAAGAGCAGAGTGGTAGATGGCGAGAGGGAAAGATTGGGGGGAGGTTAAAGCAGGCCAGACTTGCGAAATAAACCTACTGCTTCAACAGGGGGAGAAGTTTGAGTTTTGAAGACGGCAAAAGGGTGAGAGGTGTGAGGCAAGGCAAGGAGAGCGAGAGAGATGCTAAAAAGATTCAGGTGCGGTAAGTAAAAAAAAAAAAGAGCCATGAGATGTTAAGAGTTTGAAAAGGATGAATGAACAGAAAGTGAGAGAAGAAAACACAGGGGAGCTGGAATGACAGCAGAGTTGAAAGGGTGAGAGTACGGGAGAAACAACAAGAGGGTAATGGCTAGTGGGAGAGGTGCGAGCAGCTCCTGCCAAGATAGAGGATGGACCAGAGTGGGAAAAGGGGAGAGAAATTGAGCAGTGTAACCTTTGAGACCCCGCTGTCTACAGAGGAGAGTGGTATGTGGAGGCTGATGTGTGCACATGTGTGTCTACAGTGCGGTGTGGAGTACACTGAGCTGGCGGGTCAGAGAGCTGGTGTCAGGTCCTTGTGCTGCATGTTTGAGATTGGGAGGGAGGGATTTCTGGTGCCATAGCCCCCAGGGGAGCGCTTTGTGGTGGGGTAAAAACGGCTGCCTGCCTGCCTGGCCTGCTCACTCCAAACCCTGGATGAAGCTCAGGAAGTGAGATACAGCTGGATGAGCTCTGGCTTAAAGCCTGAATACCAAATCACCAGCCAATATACATGCTGAAGTGATATGCTAACATACAGATGGAGGAATTAAGAAACTGAGTACATGCATTACATGCAAATTATTGATTCCTCTTTTCAAGATCTTTAGTGCTTTACACCTCTTGCATTTTCATTTGTAGTCAAATGATAAATTGATTGATCAAAAGTAAAAACGGACAGATTAACTATTTATGAAAAATATCCATTAGCCGCAACCCTTCCTGTTTGTCGGCACTAATGGAACTCATATGTAAGAACATGGTAATGACTGGTTTAAAATGATCAAAATCAAATGCTAAACACACCGTTTGTTTTTCTTGTGATGAACAACTGAACAACTTGAAAGTCCAAAGTCCAGTTATCTAAGCTATCTTTTTCTTTTACCAATAATACTTAATACTTTTACTATCCAGACACATTTCTCCTATTGCAGTTTGTATACAGTAAATACCCTAATCTGACTATTGAGAATCAGATTTTCACCGTTCATGTAT